>JAIZAY010000110.1:0-85000 GCA_029531755.1 Holothuria leucospilota | reverse complement strand
GGGATTAATTATGACTGGTCGAATGCTGGTACTTACAAGTTACATCAGACTTTGCAGACCAGAATTCAACCTCTGTGTTTAATATACTGTATGTACATCATGGTAGAATAATACAAACTAGTGCAATGCAGGGACCAGTAGGCGACCTCCCCATATGGGTGTTTTTTAAATCAGGGGACCATTTTGTCACATTTGGGTAAAATTTCCAATTCTAGAATTAAAAGTTAACATTTGTTAATTTTTCAGATAATGAATGAGTACTGGAAATATGCAAACCATAGGCCTAATCAAAGTTTGAAAAAATATATCCATGGAAAAAATATTGGTAAAACCAGGGTTCAGTTTTGACCGTGTAACGGGGACACCAAACACAGAATTTCCATGTACTGTAAGATACTGAACGCATTACTTAATTTCTGTGAAAAAATAGGTCTGCAATGTTAAAGATGGTTTGTATGGTGATTTTCTATAGAGTGGAAATGCAGTTTTAATGAGGAGATTGGTTTACACTTGGAAAATACTCTTGTTAAAAAGTGGGACACCATTTGGTGTCCAACGGTGTCCCTGTTACTAAGTGAAAGTTAAATCTCAAAACTTTGCTGTGCACAACTGATTGCAATTTGGCAAACTAAGCATTTCTTGACAGTGACCATATAGTATAATTCAAATCTACAGTATCAGAATACTGCTGAATATTCCAAGCTAAATATTAGTAAAATAATGAATTATTTTTTGTAACAGGACACCAAAAAGGTACACGTAGTATTACACGGGGCATCATTATTTTGATCACAATGCTATTCCATGTTACAGACACAGAATTAGTGAAGCTGCAAATACTGTACAAGTCCTTGCTAAAAATGCATCTTGCTACTATACTAAAATTTGGGGGTTTCACACAGTTCATTTTCAAAATGAAAAGTGCTTTACTACGTTTGTCAGTGTTACTGTACGCCCTTGGTGTCCACATTACATGTGAGAAAAAAGTCAGTTTTTGGACATAACATCATAACCACTTGTTAAATATGTTTTTTAAAGTTTAGAGTATGTCAGGCATCATTATAGATTATGACTGGGACCATCTTCCACTAATCCAATGCTTCTATGTACTGACAATTTGAAAATGAAATATGTGACAATGTAACATTGGACACCAAACCCACTGACTCCCTTATTTAAAGAATCACCCGTATACAGTAAAGATGGGGTAGTAGTGACCTCTTTATTTAGTTTATTGATGGTCTTGCTAACCAAGCTGTCAGCTCCAACAAATATTGAGGCTAAAATATCTTCCGTCAGTTGGAACAAAATCAAGAATTTTCGTAAGAAGAAAAGCTTAACTGACTGTTTAAGAAAAGTGGCTTTTTTAAAAAAAAAAATTACTCTGTCTCATGTAATTAGAGTAGAAATACAGTGTATCATGATTTTTTGTGGAAATGGGCTGTGTTGTACATGTATACCAGTGCCAGTGAGTATAGGGTAGGCTTTGAAGGTAACATAAGAATACATTGACAATTCTATTATGGGATAGGAGTGATGTATAAATAACAACAGGGGGTTGAATACTGGGTGGGGTTCAAATACTGGGCACTCTACCCTACACAGTGTTTCTGTGAACTGCAAACATGAAACTTCTACAGTATACCATGTATTTTCAAACTCATTACAGTATGTTTTCACCCTTAAGAATATAAACTGTGTGTTCTTCTGTACAGTACAGGTACATATACTTACCATGCAGATCATACCATAAATTGCAGATATTTTTCTTTCCAGGGTGAGAGTCATGTTTCACCGTCCGCAAGGCTTTGAACATCATCTTCCGTACAGGGGTGTACATGTATACAAAGATAATTCACATCACAGTACTGATACGATGGTTGGCTGCTATGGAGCACAGTTGCTGGCATGAATGAATGGCACTTACTTTAACGGACGTAAGGGGCGGTGATGCATGGGGAATGTTATAGGATTCCATGCATGCTCTTCTCAGATGAACTATTTACTGTACCTTGAACATGGTAATAAACAAATTACGTACTGTATAGGGCTATTAAATGTAGGGTAAGAGAGAAAAATACGTAGGGGTATAATATAAAGCAGGCAGGCAGCAAAGTGATCCTATATTTCCAGAATATTTAAAAAAAGAAATATGAATATGTTGCATATAACAACAGTGCTACACATAAGTAACGGTGGATTGTCACAGAGAAAAGCTGCTAGCATTAATGTATGACACTTACCTAACAGAGGTAAAAGAGACCATGGTGCAAGAAGTAATATTGTACTGTAGGATTCATTGTGTGCTCTTCTCAAAATTAATGATACTTGAGCATAGTAATGTACATGTACTGTATATACACTGGTATTCAATTTAGGGTTAGGGAGGGAAAATACGAAATGGAGCACTATAGAAGGGTTTCACTGCATCACATTACGGCACGTCTCTTTGGTTTTGAAGGGCAAGATCGTTCGTCTCTAGCAGGGATGTCACTACGCCAGGCGGTCCCGCCTGGGACTGGTTAATTGTGATCAAAACTCTTGTTAAATTGTTAAAATAAAAAAATTTCCACCCAGCACTTTTCCCAATAATGGCCCTATAATTTTGTGATTTTTTGAAGAAATTTGGACCATGCATGCGGTATTGCAGTTGTACACGCACAAGTGTATGCTGTAGTTATGAAGTTGTATTGACAGATTAAATATACAGTAGTAAAAGTCAAGAATTATCGCCTGGCACTAAGTATAGTCTGGTGACAACCCTAGTCTCTAGTAGTTTTGAAGGGCATGTGCCCATTGTGAACTTTCTCACAGTAGTATCTGTGGTTATGCCATGCACGTGTGCTGTAAATACACTTACTGAGTTTGTGTTTTGCCCTTCAGTGCCTGGGAATCCCACTCGCGTGACATCACATGAAATCAATCTATAGAGGTAACCTGGGGTTTAAACCTTAGAGAAAATTTAATTAATGGCATTGCTATAAAACAGGAAAAATTCAGTAAAGTGTTTTTACATCAAGGTATTTAGTTCTAAATGCAAAAGAAGGTAAATTGTATAAAAGTGAAGTATAATTTAGTTCAGAAAACATCACAAAGTGGGCCCCAGCCGTGTTTGTTGTTTGTATGATCCTACCTTGCGAGAACTCGGCAACCCTCCGTTCGCGGAGTATTACGCCAAGCTGGCAGTGTCAGTTTCGTGAGACAAACTCACAGTTTAACGTCTGTGCATGATTAAGGGATAGCAGACAACAAACCATAACCCAGAAACTAGACAATTTTTATGTCTGAGCTGGGATTCGAACACACGATCTCATGATTGGAAGTCCATAACCACTGTACCACTTGCATAACCCATAGCACTGGATAAAACACCCACCGAGGACCATTTCTCCTATTCACACTTTTGTAAAACGGCTGTAAATTATACTGTTACCATTTCTGAAAAATCGCACTTGTCACAATATACTGTAGGATCCTTTCACGCTAGAACAGAAATCCGTGAGTTGAATTTTGGCTAAGTTTGTGTTGTTTTTCACATGGAATAGTAAATTCTACAGCAAAACATTGTTTGGGTGATAAAGCACAACTCAAAAAGACGTCCAGGTGCCGGGTATTTTTCCTACAAAATATTGATAATCAAATCCTTGAGCGTGTAAATTGCTATTATTACCATTTGTTTCTTTCTCCATTTCAATAACTACATTTGAAAAGAACAACCTAACAACTGAGTTTTGAATGGATTGCTGCAGTAGACAAAAAATGTTTTTCATGAAACATTGAAATGATTACTCTTAGTTTCGTATCTTAACTTTGAAAGTTCAATATGATGTATCTTTCAAACTCATCATTACAGTATGTTTCACCCTTGAGAATATAAAAAACTGTGTGGTCTTCTGTACAGTACAGGTACATACACTTACCATACAGATCATACCATAAATTGCACATATTTTTCTTCCCAGGATGAGGGTCATGTTTCACCATCCACAATCCTTGGACATTATCTTCAGGGGAGTACATGTATAAGAAGATAATTCACACCACAATGTTGATACAATGGTAGACTGCTGTGGGGCACAGTTGCTGGCATGAGTGGAAAGCATTTCTTAAACAGAGGTAAGGGGCAGTGATGCATGGGGAATATTATACTGAAGGATTCATTGTGTGCTCATCACAAATGAACTTTTTATTACCTTGAACATGGTAATGAACATGTACTGTATATAGTATACGGCTATTTAATGTAGGTTAAGGGGGAAAATATGTACGGGAATATACAGTAGGCAGGCATTAGAATGATCCTTAATTTCCTGTAATTCTACAGTATATTTAAAAAGATATGAATATGTTGCACATGACAATGTTGATACAATGATGGACTGCTAAAGAGCACAGTTGCTGTCATGAATTTATGGCATTCACTGTACTTACAGTAAAAGAGGTACTGTAAGAACGACCATGGTGCATGGAGTAATATTTTGCTGCAGGATTCATTGTGTGCGCTTCTCCAATCAAATGATACTTCAACATGGTAATGTGTATGTACTGTATATTGGCATTAATTTAGGGTAAGGGAAGGAGGGAAAATATAATATGGGGCAGTAAACCGGGGTTAAAAACTTCCTTAGGGAAAATTTGATGTCCTTTCGATTAAATGGGAAAAATACATATAATGCATGTTTTAATTTAACATCAAAGTATAAGAGAAGCTAAAATCCAAAATGGGTCAGGAAAAAAGTGAAGTATAATTTAGCTTAGAAAACATATACTGTAGTGGGCCCCGTAACTCATAGTATGGATAAAACACCCACCTGTGGCCTTTTCCCTTATTCACACTTTTATAAAATGGCTGCAAGGTATTCTGTGGGCCCTATGCTGTTCTAAAATCACATGTGTTGACTGCCACAACAGAAGTATATATAATAATTAATACATATATGATTGAAGGTTGCATGTTCATGAACAGGTTGGATAGAATGCCCACGTGATATTTTCATGCATACCATACCCAACAAAATAGCAAGGGTAAGGAGCTGGAAGGAGGGGGGGGGGGGGGCTAACCTTAATTCTCTGTCAGAGGTACAGTAGCTTTACTTTTATTTTTCAAACTTTGATATGTGTGATTCTGTGAGCACAATAGTGTGAAGGCATCAGCAAGGTTCAGTAATCATAATTATATGTCACTCAAAGTGCCTTTCTTTTTCCGGATGAATTTCTAAGCCCGGAGCAATCCATACATACAGTAAGCACTAAATTTTACATGAAATCACTCCAGCTGTGAAAAGGTCAAATTTGTTGTCAGAACTCAACATCACTGGTTCTCTTGCTCCCATACAGCACAAAGGAAATGAAAAGGAGGCTACTAGTGGTGGTGGTAGTTAGCTATTGTTTTGCAACATTCAAGCAAAAGTACCCATAGGCCTTGTACCCCGGCGGCCCGGCCACATTAGCTTTTTACCCCATCCTACCATTACACTTTCTAAAACATTGCAGCAATCACATGCTTGTAAAGGGAAAGTGGGGTGTGTCGTGGAAGATATTAGCTGTGAGGTCAGTATGGTTACAGTACAGTACTGTAAGTCTTGTTGCTTTGAATGACAGGTCTGTCATTGTAACTTCAGTTAAGGGCTCTGGTAAGTATGGTGACCACTGCTGACACTGAAGAGTGGACGGGGGAGCACCACTAATACCAGCTATGGGTTTGGTTATGGAAGTTAAGCGCAACAATTAAATGTCAAGAGGTTCAAACTAAGAGGTCATGCATAATATTTGGTGGAGACTGGTCTTATTAATGTTACACTGCATGTTGTAGATTGCCATAAATGTTGCCTACCCTGCTATCATGTGTCATACAGACAGACGTTGTAACTTATTACTAAGTTGTATCCTCTTTCATCTTTAATTACAGGAGTATCTCTGTATCAACTGTCACAACAAAGTCATTCTGCAGTCTTTGCAACTGGCTTTATCAGTTAAATCTTCTACCAGTCGCTCAGATGTAGTCAGTCTTTAGGAGAGAACCCTCTACAGTGTTAACAATCACAGTGGGATGAACTTCCTAACACCAGTAATTTCACACAGCAAAAACAAGGGTTTGTTACTTTCAGTTTCTTGAAATACAATCTTACCAGCAACTTGTAACCAAGGTTGCTGGCTACATTCTACTGCAGAAATCATGAACTTTTTCATTAGCACTTAACACTTGGCATTGTCTATCTTGTGGGTTCCCAAAAAAAGTAGAGTGTGATGATAAACTTGAAGTGTTCATCAAGTCTAAAATTTCAACAGTGTGTTAGAAAGTTTTAAAAATAAATCCCAGTGGAATATGCTATGAAAACGGGAGGCAGACCTTAAATAGAATATATTTTCCAAACTTTGAAATGTGTTCTTAAAAGATTCTATACTCTATGTACACTTGCTTAATTGTCAAGGAATAAGTTATTATAATTCATAACAGGCTGTGTCTCAGTGCAGATTTATAGGCTGTAAGAACTAAGTACACAGACCAATTTACAACCAGTGTTCATTTCCATGTAACCCAGGTTAAAAACCAACTAAAACAAAAGATTGTCGATAATTGTGAGAAGATGAAAGTAAAGCTGCTTCTTTTCAATCTCACTTAAGCTATCACATGTGATACATTCATCTGGTAACACAGGGGTGGTACAGGGATCTGCCGGGGGGGGGGGGGCAGCCACCCCAAGCCCTGACAGCCCTGATGCCATCAAGGGGTTAGTGAGGAGATAGTTGAAGTAAAACGTGTGTATCAGACCATGCCATTGCAGGGTACATATTTCATAAAAATTTGTATATACTAGAGGACAAAAGTTCCGCGTTGATTTAATGTTTTTTTTTTTCAGAATGTAAAACTGTGAAATTGCAAAGAGCGCGAAGCACGCGAAAACTTTTTGGGTAAGCCTACACTAAAGCGAATCTGTACTTATTTAAAGCTTACACAGGTCAATTGTCAGGGCAGCTGGGCCCTAGCTGGCATAACTTACATTTTACTTCCCTCGGGGCTACTAGTTGCCGTTGGATGGTAGGACTGCATATTTAATTGTATCGGCTAAGACTCCCAACTAATCTGTAAAAATACCTGATTGTGGGGAGGGGCAGACTTCCCCGACAGTTAGACCTCTGTCCCCACCTAGTGTCACATCTACCACACCTGTGGTAACAGCTTAAGTCACCTCCTATCCCCAACCCCCACCCCATCCCCTTCCTCCAAAAAATGGTAAAAAGGGGGCTTGTCTGGAAGGTTCTCCTCCTCAAAACAAAATAAAAATCATGATGAGTACTAAAAGTAATAAGAGTAATAAAAATAATATTAAAAAGAGATTCATCTCGAAGGTCAAATGACCTTAGTTTGGTGCATTGCAAATTTGTCATTCCTGAATACTGACCTTATCTACTATTAAACACTTGTCAAAAGTAACCATGGCTCCCATACCTGGGTGATAATCTGAAAATTTGTGCCTGGGATAGGCAGTTGCCTTCGCCCCTGTTATACCAGGAATTTAGTTTTATTCTTAGACGGGATTTTTATGTTAAAGAATGGGCGCAGAAAATCACCTTGGGATTTGTATTGATTAAAGTGCTACCTCGCTATGCAAAGATCAAGACATTCGTAGTGATGTGCAGCCCAATGATACTCTGCCCTACAAGGACTTACCTTGGATTTAACTGATATCAACACACTTGTTACATTTTAATAAATCACACCCTGCTAAAGTCCCCTATAGTTCTTGATACCTGGGCATGATGGATGGAAGGGGTGGGGTGGGCATGGTTATAGTTGTTCAGTGCATTACCTGAAGGAGTATTTAGAAAAAAAATGTAAAACTTTTAACACACTGTGTATCCTTGCCTTGTTGTAGAAGTTAACTTCAAAACACTCAGTTAATCATTTCTTGAAGTCTTTTAGCAAGTAAAGTTTTAGTGAAAGTACCCCACTGGCAGGCGAGTTCAGTAAAGGGTACTGTCTATGTATGAACCGAAGGAGGTTGGGTGTGTGAAGTAAAGGGTTTATTGATCACATTGGTCATTTTCTTAGCTGCACATTGGATAGTAGCTACCATTACAACAGCCAAATTACATATATTAACCTACAGTTTCTTCTGCTAATCCAGTGTTTTATGAACATACTTTTGATTTTGAAACTAAACATGTCCAAAAAGATAGAGAAACCATAGTTGGTATGTACCCTTTGTTTTTGTATCATAATATTTGTCTTTGAGACATCTTATGTTTCTCCATACTTTTCAGATATAATGCTGTATCATATAATCTATTCTTGGTGTATTCACACAGCTAGGTGCACCTGGTGTGATGGGACTATGATAGTGTATTAAATGGATCACCAGCTAGAGGACCCCTGACTTGGAGATAGCATGAAGGACTTGGGCTGTGAGAGAGGAGACACTACTGTAACACAAAATGTACACTTCCTGGAGATGTTACCTGTGGCAAAAGTTTGAACTAAATTTTAAAGATTCTGAAAGTCTTTAGAATTTGCTGTAGTGACTGTTTGTTTGTTACAAATTCCTATATATTATCAGAGAAAACATTTTGTAATATATATTCCCAATTTGGAGAAAGCTTAGCATATGTACACCTTGTTATTCTGTAGAAGGAAGTTGTATACTTTTTTACAGCAGCACAAGAATGTGACTGTTTTAGAAATTTTCAACATTCAGAAGTTTCATATTGTAACAAAATATGGATAACTTTATTTTGTAAAATCAGATAAAGGCAGACAACTTCTTGGGTACTGCACTGCTGCTGTGGCAGTAAAACTGCGAAACAAAGATGAGGCCTCTTTCCAGCCATTGATTAAATTGTCAGTTGTGTGGAGACCAACCCACTTATAAACCTGAACAAGGCGGCCTCAGTTTCACCTTGACCCTGCAGCCATTTGAAAACGATATCAACCTCTATTTTCATTTTTTAAATAGAATCTCTGTCCCTAGGAATGTTCTGGACAACTTCCCAGTATGCCCTTGTTGATAACCCTGGTGACTATGTTTTCAATAGTGCTAAATAGTCACATTTTGATTACTGAACCAGTCAACATGGCTATGAGTAAATTAGTAATCAAAGCATATTGATCAGGGGTGGCGCCAGGATTTCCCCGACAGGGGGGCCAAGCTCCCCGACGGGGGGGGGGGGGGGCAGCAACCCAAAGTCTCAACGAAGAAAATAAAGTGCCGAAACGATGTTTGAAGGAAAATTTTGGCGCCCGAAGCGCGCCGAAAATGTTGGGCTCTTTTTGGAGAAAATTTGAAAAAATTGCCGGCATTTTCCGTGGAAAACTTGAAAAAAATGGGGCTTTAAAGAAAAAAATTGGAAAATTTGGGGATTTTATTGAAGAATTTGCCTTAATTTAGACCAAAATTAAGTAAATAGTCCGGGCGACTGGGCGTTGTCGGGGACTACACATTTTATCGTATACATAATAGCTCCCCGACGAAACCGAAAAATTTCCCCGACGGGTGGCCAGCCTTCCCCGACGGGGGGCCATGGCCCCCCTGGCCCCCGCTGACGCCACCCTTGATATTGATCTGTGAAAGAAATCTTATCATTGTTTCAAAAGGTAAGTTTGATCTATCTTGAAATAAATTTTATGTTAATGCTTTAAAATTTCACTAAAATATCCGCAAAAATTCCTATTATCACAGACTTTTGATTATCTATGTCATTATTCATTTAGAATGAAATGTACTTTCAAAACCAATGGTCTTACTGCAACAAGCAGCTATAATGAAATGCTCGTAATTTAGTAATTTCTTGTGTTTTTTTTTTTTTTTTTTTTTTTTAACAGAAAAGGTCAGGGATGTAGTTCTCTTACCAAGAATTTTCAACGAGGATAGTGGAGTATTGACCTTAGGGCAGGACATATTTGTAGACCTGCCAACTCTCCTGGTTTTACCGGGAGTCTCCCGGTTTTTATCCAGATTTCCCAGCCTATAAGTTTTATGCTTTAACCTCCCGGTTTTTAATTTCCCATTTGCGAAATTTATGCCAACAGCCAAAGCAGCTATTTTCATGATTGGCATGGTGCTTACTGTACATGTACGTACAGTTGCAGCGTGGAAATATCTAACATAAGCACGTGCACTGCGGCCCATTCAATTTGCAGAGAAACAAACTGCTGTGCATTAACTTGGATACATGTTTTTCTAATAATCTATCATTTCAGTCAGAAATTGCCAACCTCCCATTTTTGTTTTATTTCAAAAACTATAAATCTCCCTATTTTGGGGTCAGGCAGGTTGACAGACCTGTATTTGTTGACAGCAACGTTATCAAAATAAGAACCTTACTAACTCCAAAATGATAATTTAATGTTAGAATTCAAGTGACAGCTGCTATAAATGACGACCTAGTACAACTCTAAAAAACAATAAGTATGGCTTACAGCTCATTGCAAATAATTCATTACTTGGTTAATTGGTAAACAAAGGGTTTAAAAATTGTTACTTATATGATTATTTACTTGATATATGAGGTTACAGTTCATGATTTAGTTATGTTTGCGTTGTGCCTGTGTTTGCATCTTATTAATTATCACGTATTTTTAACAAGAACATCTTTACGATCCCACCCTTTACCTCCCACCTCCGCCCTCAACCACCCCACCCAAATCCTCCAACATCCCACCCTATTCTTTGCACAAACCTTTACCAACACCACCCCTACCCCCAGTCACTACACAGTCAGCTCTGTCACACTATTAAGTTAGACTTTTTTTATTACAACCTATCAATGAACCTGTAAATCTGTGTCTATGACTAAAAGCAAGGACAAAGTTTTTAAATAACTCGTTATTTATCCACTAATTATTTTGAACAACCCCGTTACTTTTACTGCTTTTAGTTGACTTATCGCCTACTATGCCCCAAATTCCTATATATTCCCTCTAAATCGTCAATAAATCATTACATTTTAACACTTTCCTTCACTATATCATAACTAAGCTCACAAATGGCCCAGTTATCGTGACCTTACTTTTCCCTTCACATTCCTCGTAGCCCTTGAACAGGGCTGTTCATTACTTCACATGGCCTAGGCACATTGGAATGTGCCTAGGCCATGTACAGGTAACGTAATGCACAGCCCTGTTCAAGGGTTACATTCCTCGTTGCTACGGAGCCCCGCTCACAAAGTGACCTTCACATTTCTCCGTTTCGATTTTCCCACACAGCCTACATATCGTTCAGGATACTAGATACGCAAAACAAGATGGCTGGGAGTTTGACGATGTTTCTCTGTGTTCGTCTGGTAATATTGCTGTTT
Organism: Holothuria leucospilota; assembly: GCA_029531755.1. Lineage (NCBI taxonomy): Eukaryota > Metazoa > Echinodermata > Holothuroidea > Aspidochirotida > Holothuriidae > Holothuria > Holothuria leucospilota. The sequence continues at coordinate 73,705 of JAIZAY010000110.1, read as the reverse complement.
CTGGTCACCGTCGATACCGATACCAATCATATGTGTGTATATACGGCAGTACTGTTGATAATTCTGATTCTAGAGATAAACCAACATTATTATATCACAAACAATATACAGACAAAGTGACATTCCGGAAGCGATACGTTTCATTTACAAAACCGAATTCTACAGAAATAGTAACTTGTCGTGACGATGAAGTACAAGTCATAGATTATAACCGAGATGTAGTCTTACGATCTCGTGAAGTGAATGGTTGGACTCAGTGTCTGTCTGTCAGTGAGAGTCAGATCTTTATCGGAATATGTGAGTCAGACATTGTTAATATCTATGATTATGATTTAAATAGAATCAAATCAATCAGATTAAAAGGAATCAGAAATAACTATCCCTGGGACATAGCAGCAGTAGCAGGCAGATTATGCTTACGTACATCAGACAGCAGAGCTATTGTATACAGTCAGGATAGCGGTAGTATACTAACAGAATACACTACAGAACAGGACCACAGCATTGCAGTGAGTATGGCAGTGAACATGCAGCATCAAATATTGGCTGTTTTATGGAATAGAGAACAACTCGCCGTTTATTCCATCAATAGTAGCAAATGTTTGATTGCTTTCGATGTTGAGTCCGGTGTCTCTACAATCAGAATATCAGGCAATGGCAGGATTGTGACAGGAAATGAAGGCACTGGTGAAGTGAAGATTTATTATACTTGGGTAAGTACACAACTGTAATGTATGCCATGTGCAGTTATAGTATACTAAGGTTACTAACTTGTATTAAATGCACTTGTACATTGAAACCCACAGGCGTTCGAAATATTACGTACATGAACTAAACACTATATATATATATATATATATATATATATATATATATATATATATATATATTATATATATATATATATATATATATATATATATATATATATATATATATATATATAACGCTAATTCCCACCTTAAGGGGAAATTGTTATATCTGCTTGAACATGGGGCGAAAAAAGATAATAAAATACAAAAGAAATAAATTTGCCCTAACGTCTAAACATATAATTAACGTTATTTCAATGGCCAGCCATCCGTTCTTGTTAACAGCTAGGTGTCCGTCAATTTGACAACTTTGAAGTAATTGCATCTAGTTTGTAAATCTAAGAGGGCGCCCTTGTAAGTTTACGTATTCCTATAGAAAAAGTGTGTGGAAACGTTAAGGCGAAACTTATATTTCACCCGAAAAATTTTTTCCCCTTAAGGTCGACTTTTCAACAACAACTTTCCCCCTAAGTGCCGAATTAGAGAAATATAATATATATATATATATATATTAATATATATATATATATATATATATATATATATATATATATATATATTATATATATATTGAAAGGTTGTAACTGGGTTACTACAAGACAGCTTTACAGAACTGTTTCGTAAGGGCCAATTTGAACAGGTCCTCACTCTTCAAAAGCCTGATGTAGAATCTTATTTCCCTTATTCTTATTTGAATTTTAGCTCCCTTTACGGGACTTGAGCACTTTACCATTGACTGGTTAACACCTTTTACGATTATATATATATATATATATATATATATTATATATATATATATATATATATATATATATATATATTATATATATATATATATATATTATATATATATATATATATATATATATATATATATATATATATATATATATATATATTATAATATATATATATATATATATATATATATATATATAATATATATATATATATTAACCACTGAGCCATGAATATATATATATATATATATATATATATATATATATATATATAATATATATATATATATATATATATAATATATATATATAAATAGGTCGAAAGTTGTGTAAACTGTTTCGATCATGAAAGTTAAATCAATCCCAAGTACTGGCGTAGCCTTTATGAACAAGGGAAAGAACAAGAAATAAATCAGAGAGAAAATTAAGCCATGAGCGGGACTTGAACCCAGCGCCTGTCGTTCACAAGACGACCGCTCTAACCACTAAGCTATCACGGCTTCGTAGTGTCGAGCATGGCAATTTAGGTACAAATACCAACCCATCTCAATTTCCTCTCCTGTTACCATGGTAACACCCCAAGCGGGGTAATGGATATTCAGTAGGTCGAAATATGGTAGATCGAACTGTGAATAAGTAGGTCGAAAGTTGTGTAAACTGTTCCGATCATGAAAGTTAAATCAATCCCAAGTACTGGCGTAGCCTTTATGAACAAGGGAAAGAACAAGAAATAAATCAGAGAGAAAATTAAGCCATGAGCGGGACTTGAACCCAGCGCCTGTCGTTCACAAGACGACCGCTCTAACCACTAAGCTATCACGGCTTCGTAGTGTCGAGCGTGGCAATTTAGGTACAAATACCAACCCATCTCAATTTCCTCTCCTGTTACCATGGTAACACCCCAAGCGGGGTAATGGATATTCAGTAGGTCGAAATATGGTAGATCGAACTGTGAATAAGTAGGTCGAAAGTTGTGTAAACTGTTTCGATCATGAAAGTTAAATCAATCCCAAGTACTGGCGTAGCCTTTATGAACAAGGGAAAGAACAAGAAATAAATCAGAGAGAAAATTAAGCCATGAGCGGGACTTGAACCCAGCGCCTGTCGTTCACAAGACGACCGCTTTAACCACTAAGCTATCACGGCTTCGTAGTGTCGAGCGTGGCAATTTAGGTACAAATACCAACCCATCTCAATTTCCTCTCCTGTTACCATGGTAACACCCCAAGCGGGGTAATGGATATTCAGTAGGTCGAAATATGGTAGATCGAACTGTGAATAAGTAGGTCGAAAGTTGTGTAAACTGTTTCGATCATGAAAGTTAAATCAATCCCAAGTACTGGCGTAGCCTTTATGAACAAGGGAAAGGACAAGAAATAAATCAGAGAGAAAATTAAGCCATGAGCGGGACTTGAACCCAGCGCCTGTCGTTCACAAGACGACCGCTCTAACCACTAAGCTATCACGGCTTCGTAGTGTCGAGCGTGGCAATTTAGGTACAAATACCAACCCATCTCAATTTCCTCTCCTGTTACCATGGTAACACCCCAAGCGGGGTAATGGATATTCAGTAGGTCGAAATATGGTAGATCGAACTGTGAATAAGTAGGTCGAAAGTTGTGTAAACTGTTTCGATCATGAAAGTTAAATCAATCCCAAGTACTGGCGTAGCCTTTATGAACAAGGGAAAGAACAAGAAATAAATCAGAGAGAAAATTAAGCCATGAGCGGGACTTGAACCCAGCGCCTGTCGTTCACAAGACGACCGCTTTAACCACTAAGCTATCACGGCTTCGTAATATATATAACGCTAATTCCCACCTTAAGGCTGGGTTCCTATAGAAGTATACGGTATATGGTATACGGTATTCGCTGCGCGCTATTCGCTATACACTATACGGGCACGGCGGGTCACATTGGGTAGCACGTGTTACCTACTTTAATATTCCTTTGGCGCTGTCAAAATGGGTTCTTTAGACGAAGAAGACTTGGTTCTTCTCCTACTGGCTGACGCTGAGGAGGCACATGAGAAGAAACAAAGAACGGTATGGGTACAACAGCACTTCCAAATGCGACCTATGTTGGGCGAGCTCCACACAACATTTCAGAAGCTGATAGATCACCCTGATGAAAAGGTGTTTTTCAACTACATGCGGATGTCATACGAAAGCTACAAATGTATAAAAGACCGGATATTGTCCCATATCCGTCCCATTGGATCAAACTGGAGGAAACCGGTATCAGGAGAAGAGAAGCTTGCTTTGACAATCAGGTGACTATAAAAAATATCAATTGGCTACGTGAATACATAATCCTCCCAACTCCAGTTTTTGGCCAAATTGAGTTATATAAATCATATGAAATTGTTGCTTATACATGTGTTCTTCTTGTGCGTAAATGCATACTATCATCACGCTTAAGTCCCCAATGCTCTTTTTCGCATGATTTTTTTTTTACCAAAACTCAGCTTATACAGTTATATGATTTTATGGTTGACTAATCATGTAGAATATTTTATTGTTCTTCATATCTCCCTTGAGAAATTCAATCCTTGCAGTAGAGAAGAATTTCAGTGGAGTATAGACTTGGGGTGTATTTCACTTGGGGTGATTCCATCTAGACTCCTGCTATGCATAAAGGCTAAAACAATGGGGGTTATTGATGGGTGTTTAAAAGTGTTTTCCTGGCTTAGTGAAATACCATTTTTGGAAAGATGAGCATTGGTGATTTTAGCCTGATATGATAACACTCACATCATCACTATCCAGATCACACGCACACACATACAAATAAATACACGTAACATGTTCGATAAGTTGTGATGCTACATAGCAGAACTAATGTTTTATTATAGACATGTACCAACCTTCTATATGAATGCAAAGTCGAACCAACTCGATATGAGTTTAAAATCGACCCAACTCCACAATAAGAAATGACTCCCTCCAAGTAACTGAAATTTTACGATTAACAAAAATAGGCATATAGACTGATATTCTGACGCAGTGTTTTATAGCCTAATCAAATAAAATGTTATTAAACAAATAAAAAGAAATAATCAGTTATAACTGGTTTACCCCAAATGACCCCCAGTGGAGTTGGGCCAGTTTTTTATTCTTATACTCAGTTTAGGCCTATAGCTTTCTTGTAACAAAAATAGAATATTTCAATGTTTATCTCAGTTCGGAAACTGATAATAAGACTGCTGGGATGGTCCTGTAGGAGGACGAAATCCCCTCTGCACGGGATAAGGAGTTGATGGTGAGGGTGATGATGTACTGGGTACACTTGGCACTGACGTTGACCATGTTGCCGGGGCCATGGAGTGACTGTCATTCAAGCATTCAGGGTCAGGGTTATGTTGTCGGAAACGTTTGAAAGAGCGCAAAACTTCTATCTGGAAGTCCAGAAAACAATCATCTGTCATTTCATTAACCTGTGGAATTATTGACTCAAAGAACTTGAGTCGAGGGGATTTTTGTTTTTCTTCCATACGTTGGGTCATGACTTTATACAGTCCAGCACGTGCGTCGGCATGCGCATTATCAGTTGCCTTCCCTATTGAAGCCATTCTTTTTGAACTGCTTTTTGAACTGGGTTGTTGGGGAGTGGATTTGGATGACGTAGATTGGGCATCATCAGTTGCCTTCCTTTTTGAAGTCATGCTTTTCGAACTGCTTTTTGAACTGGGTTGTTGGGGAGTGGAGTTGGAGGACGTCGATTGAGCCAAGATGTCCTCGTCATCATCATGGACGTAATTCATGCCCGACTCATCTATGGCCTCTTGCAATATCCCTCTACTGGTATTCTTGCCACCTTCAGAATCGTCAGTCTCCTCCAGATTGGATGAAGTGTTCCTTTTCTCTTTGACGGCTCTCAAAAAAGTCATTGATGTTTCGAATTTCCATCAATGGCTTATCGTTACCTTGGCCGCTACCAGATGGCTTTTTTTTTCGTCGACTCAAGGCACTTTTGAAAGCACGGTTCAGGCTTTCCCAAGTTTGTTTCACTGTCACCCCTGAAAATGAAAAGAAAATTTAAAAAAATGTATTACAAAAAATGAATATGTAAAATTATTTACAATTTGACATTTATTGATCTATGTATCTTATCATGTATTTTAAAAAAATTCATGTGTTTTGTTTTCAGACATCTTGCCACAGGATCCTCGTTTGCGTCGATGTCAGCACCGTTTCACATGTCAAAAAATACGATAGCCCAACATGTGTATGAAACCTGTGACAAACTATGGACAGTACTTCAGCCTATCGAGATGCCCAAACCGTCCGAGGAAGACTGGAAACAAAAGGCGAAACTTTTTAGCGACTTGTGGGATTATCCTTTTGCAGTTGGTGCACTTGATGGGAAACACATTGCGCTTGTGAACCCAGCAAACAGTGTGTCAATGTACTACAATTACAAGGATTTCCCAGTATCGTGCTCATGGCATTAAGTGATGCAGATTTGTGTTTCACCTTGGTTGATTGTGGTCAATATGGAAGGGTTTGTGATGCCGGCGTCTTCCAGAATTCAGTGATATTTGATCTTTTGGAAAGGAATCAGCTTAACATTCCAAAGGCATATTTCAAAATTAACACGTCAGATGAAGCGTTTCCCTTGAAGACGTATTTGATGCGCCCTTTTGCAGCCCGTACCCTGAATGATGACAGACGTATCTACAACTATAGACATTCCAGGGCCCGACGTTGTGTCGAATGCGCTTTCGGCATTTTGGCAAAAAAATTCGTAGTTTTCCAACGCCCTATGCGCTTTCAGCCGGACAAAGCAGTTATAGTTACGAATGCAGCCACGGTTCTTCACAACTATGTTAGAAGACGGGATGGCCACATGGAAGATCGCACATCATCTGTGAAGTATGAAACATTCCAGAATCCAGGAGATGGATTCAGCAATCTCCACCCGCTTCATGGCACAAGGTTTGCTGACGACGCAGTTGACCTGAGAGATGCTATCACAGAATTTTTCTGTGATCCGCAGGGGAGTGTGGAATGGCAACATCAACATGTGTTCAGAAATGTACTACAACGCCCCAAAATGAGTAAAAACAAGTACAACATCACGTACCTTCATTGGGCGGCTGTATTTCACTTTCAAGCTTGTCCCATGCCTGCTGTCGTTGATCCTTGTTTTTATAATCAACATGTTCTGGATCCCACAGCAGTGGCATCTCTTTTACTTTTCTATTACTGTGTACTCGTAGTCATCCATGATAACCTGTAAATCATTTGTTTGATAGAGTATAAGATGTAGGGAGACTCAGGTTAGTTGAGCTACCCCTGCTCATTTAAAATAGGTAAAGATTATAAAATGCAAATGTCACAATTTTTTATATATGTGAACTTATTAATAATAGTAACATATGTGAAGTTATTCTTTATTTATTAATCAGGACTTAAATGTATGACAATTTTTTTCTATATCTGAACTTAATTTCTGTAAACAAAGATAAGAAAACATTTTTCGACATAATTCGAAAAGAAACTTGTTTTGGACTAACTTCAAGCAGAGAAATCACTATCATTATTTCCGGAGTCGAGTACTCGTGGGCGTAGGAGTCGCGACTCTGAACGGAGTCGGGACTCCTGAATCTATCTGCCGACGTCATAATACAGATTGACTTTTGAGGCTGCAGTCGGTCTATAGATGCATGAATGGGTGATTACTACATGATTACTGCTATATGCATATAGAATATTCAAGTTTTTTTTTTTTTTTTTTATTAGATCGGTAATTTCACATCGATGCAAATTATATCGAGAGAAAATATCAGCATCGTCCCATAATACCGATAATAGCCTCGCATTCGGCCCCTCAACTGGAAAATATTCTATGTACGTGTGTCCGGTCCCATAGAGTTACCGTGGGAAGTCCAAGAGGTCCAAACCCCACTATGGGCTTTGTCAGCCTGTAGTAGCGGCCTGTCGTTGCTGTCAACATATAACAGAATAGGCCTTAACATGTTCTATGACACCCCATTCAAAGCGGAAGTAGCAGTGCCAGGATTCGATCACAATGAGACCATAAATACGCCCCCTGATTGGCTGACGATTGCCAAGGAGGTGTGGATTAATTACAGTGCCTGGCCCGGGGTGCCTGGACAAGATTCGCATGTGTCTGGGAAAGCTATGGATCGAACATATAGGGGAAGTTAAGCTACTGTGCCTTTTGGTTCTGAGATACATAAGCACGTTATTTCAATGGCCCGTAAGTCCTTACTGTTAACGGATACATGCACGTAAGTTAGTGTGCAGCTAAGTAATTGCATAAACATTATGTGGTAAGTCGGCTTGCGTATAGTGTTGCGCATTCCTATATAAAACAGTGTGTAAAACGTTAAGGCGAAACGATTTTTTCGCCTAAGGGTCGAGTTCTCCCAACAGTCGCGTTTTTTCATACGGTTTTTCGCCTAAATCCCAAATTATATATATATATATATATATATATATATATATATATATACATACATATAATCTATGTATATATATAGATATATATCTATATCTATGTATATATATACATATCTATATATATATATATATATATATATATATATATATATATATATATATATATAAGACAAGGTAAGACGTTTCGATCTCAGAAGAAGTCACCCCAGTGCCTTGGCAGCACTGCCACCCACTGCTTCCACACTCTAAATTCATTTTTCCTGAAATGGAATGTAAAATTACCTGAAATCGGTCATTTCAGGAAAAGTGAATTTCGAGTGTGGAAGCACTGACAGTGAAGTGCGACTGGCCCTACTTCTTCTCCAGTACATATTGTAAGAAATGACTTCTCTTGTCTTATTATAGTGTATATAGTGTGTTTACGATAGTAGGGTATGTTGTATAAATTCATTCCCCATCATTTTAAGAACTAGGCAGTTCTTTCAGCTAAGATATGGGATGTGAAGCATTGGCCAGGGAAATTGCTTGGATTTTTAGGAGAGTTTACTAAGTTAGATATATTTTTTCCAAAACTATACAGAGATTATTATTTATTATGTGAAGCCAAATAATGCCCCACACTCCTGGGACTTATTCTCGATTACCCCGGGAATGAGAGACACCTAAACTGGTATTTTGTCTGAGCTTAAGGCCCGGTGTGCCCCAGTATCATGGAGGAGCATGGTTCAGTAGATGGAAGGTTAGATCTAGATTTAAATTTCACTAGACCGGAGAACCTACTGTGTAACTACAAACTTAGTTGTAATCCAAACCATTAAGCCCCAGTCACATCATGCAAAGATAACAAATCCGATACCATAGCGATTTTAGCATAGAAATAGTTACCTAGCTTACAATTTTAATAGAGTGTTCACACCAAAGCAATAAACAAATGAGCAATGGGAAGAGTCCTCGGGGTTTCGTTGTCCGTCCTTGTAGTATTTGTAGCCTGCTCTACTTAGTTTGTCTGTCTTCGCAAAAATTAGCATAGAACGGACATGATACGGCCTACAGGTTTGTCCCTAATATAGTAACGGTGTGATCGCCCTCTACACAACAATAATCAGGAACAAAAATCGTTCTTTTATCTAATTGGATGTCGTTGCACGGTGTGACGGGGCCTTAATCCAAAACCATGCCCTAATCTTACCCAAGGTTAATCCTTAGCCTAATTCCTAAACCTTTTTCTGCATTTAAATGGAATCCTAAACCCAATTGCTAGCTTCAAGTAAATGTTTGGTCTAGCATATACAGTATCTATAGCCAACCTTCAATGTAGTGAACGTTTATTGTTTAGTGGGTATGTCCCTCATTGAGAGGCTAATTATACAATTTATAAGTGCATAGTTAGCTTAGAAACTGTAGGCCTACAATATAAAGAGGAAACCAAACATGACTTAAAGAAGAAAGAGTGTTAAATACAGTGAGCAGCTGCATAAATACAAAAAATATTTGCAGCACATAACGTCTAGCCTAGGTGGCAAATCTTTACTGCATAGTGTATCTTTTTTGTGAGGTGATCCTTTTCACGTTAAATATTGAGATAATTACCCCAGATTCAATTCTAAACGTGTTTCAGTTCCCCTCCTTTCTACCACCCCTTGCACGGTGTGTACACATTTTTCATTCATCCCGGACATAATTTCTGGGGACCTCTCACACTATCAGATTACGAGGTTAATTTCTTTAACCAAATTTTGTCCATCATGCATCACTTATTTGGACTCCCTAGTGATCTTACAATTCTGGCAAAAGCCTGTTGAAAGATGTACAGTACCGTGTACCGTGGAAATGCACCGGATCCAAAGTTTTAGATGCGGCCGGAATCTGATTTTCACACTCTTAAAGGAAAACAAATAACACTGAGGGCAAGATTTGGGGGCGGGGGAGGGGTTGTACGTGCGAAGGCAAGGGAGGTGGTTGCTTACGTTGTGATATCATTAAGTAATTAGTGTGATTTTGCAGGGCTTCAAAGCTCCCTACGAGTGGGGTCCTGGGGGCTTTGCCCTCAGGAAGCAATCGTTGTTTTCACATAATTAGGGTAAAATAGTGCTTAAAAAGCTCTAAAAACACCTATGCCTCTTTGATTTTATTTCGGGCATCCAAATATACTGTGAAAAATGATGTCAAATCAATTTGGAAGGCTAGACTAAGTCATTTACTGGCTTCTCAAAGGCCGTCCTGCCCAAATTTGGCCGTCTCTCATTCAAATTTAGCCATCTCAAAGAAGGCGAGACGTATCGCTTACTAAGGCCTTGGTTTGGAGTACAGTATGCTATGGCAGAAGTTTTACGATACTATTCACTGCACATGACACGTAACGTGGACGATGCCGCTGTTATTGGTTAAACTCTTCAAGTGACCAGTGTGAAAGAGCCTCCCATGATTGTGTTTTTAGACTCAAAGAGCTCCACCTTCCCTGGGAGTGAAAATCAGTTCAATATGTTCCCTGACATGGTGGAATAAGTAAAATGACCAAATGTAAACATGTTCACTCATGGCAGGGTGACCCTGACTACAGTAGCTCAACTCCCACTGTAGCACATGCTACCTTCTGCAGTTTTAACACTGCGTCCTGGGAAAAGAAAAGGTGATGCACTTCATACTTTATAATGGACATGTTAATATATGACTAAGCCCCCACCCCCCACATTTTATACTTGGACGTAGCAGGGACATGTGTGTTCATTCCCACATATATTCAAAATACTGTATATGAACCTTGCTGCAAATTCCAACTTACAGGGTATGCATATCTAAAGTAGTTAAAGTCTGTTCCTGTACTGTACAGTAGTTTGAAAGCATGTGTCTTACAGTCTTTTTACAAATTTCTACCATTTCCTGGTGCCATTTGCAATTGTAGATCCCGGCTGAAAGAAAAGTAAAGTTCTTGTTACAACAGGGATTACTCGGAAAAGTAACATCCCTGGCAAAAAGCATTTTTATCTTGGGAATGGACACAGTTAAAATTCCAGCTGTCTGTCAAGGATTGTTTCTGGTGGTGCATTGTATCAATTATGATCTGAGGACTTATGTGTGCTGGCCTTTTGATAAGAGCTGTGTGACTATATACTGTACATTTGTTGTCACAATGATTTCATTGCATTGCCTACATATCCTTTGATTTTTTTCCTCGTGAAGTCTTGTGAGCAGAGGTTGCTTATATTGTGAAGATCCATTTCTAACTGAATCTCATGTTTTGTTTGGCAGGGAGACCTGGTCTTAGACAATTTGGCAGCCAAACTGGCCCAACTCATGTCATCAGATGAAATCAAGGAGCTCCGAAAACATTTCAATATCTCAGACACAGAAAGAGACCAAAGCAGTGAATACAGTCAAGAGACCGTAAAAAAGAAGAATATAAAGACGGTTTTGGCAATACTGAAAGAACGGGGAATTCTCTCTCCAAATGAGGCAAATGAATTAAAGACACTTTTTGACAATCTTGGTTGTTTAACAACCTCAAAATTGTCAGGACCAATCCGTTTTTATCAGAAGTGTGCTAACATGTATGGTAAGTAAATGCTTAATACACAGCTGAATAATCTTGAAAATGAAGTCAGAGTTTTTAGTAGCTTTAAACAGCATGAAAAAAGCATCAGAGAACTACAGTTTGCAATTTATCAGCTACCTTAAGTTTGCAGTATTAGCCAAATCGTATAATAAGCAAACTTCATACAGTAACAGCACTGTACCAGAACACATCTATGCTAGCGTACTGTCATAGCCAGCCTATTAGTAGCAAAGTACTGTGCGCTATCATGCAGTCATAGTCAGCCCACCTAGCAAAGTACTGTGCACTATCATGCTGCCATAGCCAGCCTGTGTAACACAATTCTGTGTAGCTATCATGCTGCCATAGCCAGCCTACATAGCAAAGTACTGTACGCTATCATGGTGCCATAGGCAGCCTACGTAACACGGTACTGTACGCTATCATTGTATCATTGTACTGGACGCTATGACTCTTGATCATCATGTGGCAAATCTTTGTCGTTCTGCAAATTGGCAACTGAGGAAAGTCAGTCGAATGAGGAAGTACCTTGACAATAAGAGTTTTGAGATACTAGTGCATGCCTTTATTACTGCAAGGCTTGATTTTCTTAATTCACTTCCTATCTGGCCTCCCGGAATTAGCTACTCAGAAACTCCAGAAGATACAAAACACTGCTGCTCGTATTGTAAAAAGGAAAGGGAGAAATTGCCATATTACTGCAATCCTCAAGGAGCTCCACTGGCTCCCAATCAGCTTTAGAATTCAGTATAAGTTGCTACTGCTCACCTTTGGGATCATTTCTTGGGAGAGCCTAAGTACCTATCGCAACTTCTCATGCCTTATATTCCAACTCGCCCACTTCGATCCTCTTGCAAATCTGTACCAAAACTGCGCATGAAAACCTGTGGCTGTAGAAGTTTTCAGTACTGTGCATCGTCTTTATGGAACAGTCTACCAGATGAGTTACGAACTTGGTCGCAACGTTCTGTTTTTAAGAATTTACTGAAGACTCATTTGTTCAATACTGCTTATACTTAATGAACTTCTCTGTTTTCTTGTAAAGCGCCTTGAGCAGTAACTTTTGGAACTGATTGGCACTATATAAGCCTAATAATTTATAATTATCATCATCATCATCATCATCATCATCATCATCATCATCATCATCATCATCATCATCATCATCATCATCATCATCATCATCATCATCATCATCATCATCATCATCATCATCATCATCATCATCATCATCATCATCATCATCATCATCATCATCATCATCATCATCATCATCATCATTGTTATTATTATTTTTCACCTCCATTTATTGATCATTGATTTTTCAAATCTTCTAAAAATATTCAAAAAAAAAAATACAAAGTGCCCATCGTTATAAACGTGCTTACGAGATCATACAAGTAATAGGCAGCGTCACTCATGAACATTTTACTTAAAAAATATCAAGTTTCTTATGCAAATTAGAAGAACTCAAGCCAACTGTCCTCTACAGAGTATAATAGGCATAATCAGTGTATATGTAAAAAAAAACCTATATGTACACCCACATAGATAACTTCCGTAATTGAAGACAAGAAAACGGTTATATGAATGTTTACAAGTTAACCGATTTGCATAAATCATCATAATGAAAGAAACGCTTCCTTCCGAAATCTGTTTTTCGACCTCTAATAAAAAAATCCTGTTTATAACAAAATTCCTTAATCGTTGGAAATTCGTTCCTTAATTTACATTGAAAGATAAAATGCTTCAGATGAAAAATTAGAAAATTAAACGGGTGTTTGATATATCTACAATAACCAAAGAAAATGTCTTCTTTTGAGAAAGTAAACTGACGTTTCAAGAAATAAATTTCTACATCCAAAATAAAAGATGAAACAATGTGACAACTCCAAAACAGATGATCTTAAGTTTCTTCATCTTTTTTACAAAATTTGCAGAGTGGACTATTCGTTAACTTTATCAAAAAAAGTACAGTAGTCTGTTCGTGGCAAGTATTCGATGTATAAAGCGATATTGAAAAAACTGAATTTTAACCTCCCGAACAGAATACCAAGGGCATTGAAAAACAAACTCCCAAGTTCTCTCGTCAAAATGAAAAGAGTCGATCCACTTTGAAACTTTGTAATAAATTATCGTCATTATTGTTGTTGTTGTTGTTGTTGTTGTTGTTGTTGTTGTTGTTGTTGTTGTTGTTGTTGTTGTTGTTACAACGACGACGACGACGACGACGAAGACGACGACGACGACGACGAAGACGACGACGACGACGACGACGACGATGATGATGACAACCAGCGTGGATTGCTACTTAGGGCGACAGTTACATTGACTTGTGTACAAAAATTTGAATTTTTCTAACCCTACCCCTAACCCTAACCCTACCCCTAACCCTACCCTAACAAAATTTGTAGAGATACATTTTGGAGGAGGACGAACAATTTAAGCCTTTTTCCTACATTAAAATTATTTTTCTATCTAGTACCTAAGAAATAAGGCGACACATAAACTGTCGCCTTAATGACAAGTGTCCCCTTAATTTTGTTGAATTAGCATGAACTGTCGCCTTAAAGTGTAATCCATGCGGATTGTTCTCCTCTAGAATGTATCTCTACCAAATTTGGTTAGGGTAGGGTTAGGGGTAGGGTTATTATTATTATTATTATTATTATTATTATTATTATTATTATTATTACTACTACTACTACTACTACTACTACTACTACTACTACTACTACTACTACTACTACTACTACTACTACTACTACTACTACTACTACTACTACTACTACTACTACTACTACTACTACTACTACTACTACTACTACTACTACTACTACTACTACTTCTACTACTACTACTACTACTACTACTACTACTACTACTACTACTACTACTACTACTACTACTACTACTACTACTACTACTACTACTACTACTACTACTACTACTACTACTACTACTACTACTACTACTACTACTACTACTACTACTACTACTACTACTACTACTACTACTACTACTACTACTACTACTACTACTACTACTACTACTACTACTACTACTACTACTACTACTACTACTACTACTATTATTATTATTATTATTATTATTATTTTCATGATCATGATCATGATCATGATCATGATTGTCGGCCTACGTAGCACATTACTGTTTGCTGTTTTGCTGTCATAGCCGGTCTTCTTGGCACAGTACTCTACGCTATCATTGATATAGAATAAGGTGACCAGACGTCCCCGATTTTCGAGGACAGTCCCCGATTTCAGTGTTCCGTCCCCGATAAACAAGTGTCCCCGAAAATGCCCCCCAATTTCAAAAAATGTCCCTGAATTTTAAGTTTTCCCACGTCTTTAATGATAATGTAATAATGCGCAAATTTCGGATGGGAGGAACCCCGGGTAGGTAGTCCTATATAGTACTACGTACTACATCCATATTGTTGAGATATATGTATCGTAGCGCCCAGGTACAACGCATGTAGGCTAACAAATAACATTAGTCACAGAGGTCGAGAGTCGAGACCATCACTGATTTTCTATAACTGCTGTGATCACACGTGTACTGTAGCCAATTGCACACTAAAGATGTACAGGATCTGTTTCAAAACTGGTAACAACCATATCAAAATCTGAAACATTGTCAGGGATTGTGGAAATAACTTTCATGTTATGGTGAAATACTTGAATTTATGAGAATCAACTGAAAAAGTGATTGTTTCGGCCTTTTTATAATGTTTTGACCCGATTAATCACGATAGCATTTTTATAGCATGTCGGACGGAATTTAATTAATTTGGAAAAATATGGCAGCAGTATTATCATTGGTGCCTATTATATACATAAGTAGTTTTCAATATGATTAAATTCCTACAACTTGTAAACTTTCATGGTGTAGGATTGAGAACCACATTGAAAATTCCGTCCGACGTGGTCTGAAAAACTAAAAAGTTTTGTGGCAAATCAGAGAAACTGGGAATTCTCTCCTTTTTACCACCAAGTATCAATGAGTTGGGTAATCATTAGGGTACAAAGATTCATCAATTTATAGCACTGCTTTCCTTTTCAAACAAATGCTAACTTTATTTTCCGTCCGACATGTTGGAAGTCTAGCATGTCGGACGGAAAATGCATTTTCAAGAATTGAAATAGCACAAGCATCTCCTTCAAACCAGTCAACATGCAAATTATTTCAATAAGTAGTCCTAAACATTTAAGGACTCAAGTAGGTGTAGGTACTGTTGTGCATATCTTGGGGGAGGGATCAGTACCACACTTTTCCGGCAAAATGTTTCAGGGACAACATTGTGACAGATTGTTAAACCTACACATAGCTGACAAGAATTTTATTGCTTTCCTCTCTAAAACCCATGTCTCAGAGCCGCCAGGTATGCATTAATACCAGGTCAAAGGACAATAGTGTCTCTTTTTAAACACTGAATGCTCTGTAACCCATGCAGTATAAGTCATACCTAGTGCACTCAACAGATTTTCAAGAGAGGGGGCAGCCACACGCAAAGCACTTATGTGATCACAAAGCGATCACCGTGGGAGGGGTTTGAGGTTCCAGATGGGTTTGATAATTAAGATGCTAAATGATGCAAAATGGTGCCACTTACATAGAAGTGATTTCTTGCGCCACTCTTCCTCCCATATATCACATAATTTCTCAAAACACTTTTAATGTTAAAGTGTAAGTTTATTTCATAGAGTGGCAGTACACCACACAAACTTGAATCCAATTGAACTACAGTATAGCCCCATCCAGGCATTTACGTACACGTACAGATAATTTCTGTAACATCTTTATACTTATGATGCGCCAATCACGCAAAAAGTCGTCGAAGGTGGTGGAAGGTACTGAAGGTATCGATGGCAACATCATCGACGGTAAACGCTATCGACGGTAAACGCTATCGACGGTATACGCGAACGATGATAGCTCAATCGGTGGTTTACTTTATCGATGGTGGCGGTGAACACACTATCGACGGTATACGCAAACGTTGGTAACTCAATCGATGGTTTACTTTATCGATGGTGGCGGTGTGCACGCTATCGACGGTATACGCGAACGATGTCAACTCAATCGATGGTTTACTTAAAGGCATTGTCTGGTGGCATTTTGTAGGGGTCTTATATGAAAGATAAAAATTTTTCATTACATGTCATCCAAACCCCATATCAAAACTCCATTCCTAACTCAAGATATCTCTTCCTAAAGATTGGTTACTTTTAATAAGAAATACCTCCAAGTGTCCTCAAGGTCACAAAACGTGATCCAAAGTGGGCAAATTACCTCAGATTCCTTTTGTTATTCTTTATAATTGGCTACCTTGTTTGTCCTTGAAATTTGATACCGTTGGAATGTTTAGATGTTTTTCCGTGAAGACATAGTGAAAAACTGTTCCATACTTATGGTACAGCAAATAAAGTTATGGAATATTCAATACAGTGATATCAACGTTATAAAGAAATGCAAAAGCTACATCAAATCCATTTGCCCAGATGACATCACAGATTTCCCATCATGCACTAGGGAAACTGAAAATGTACTGTTGCTTCAAAAATTTGTATCTTCCGAATGCAAGATGCTATTGAGATGGGGTTTTCACTGCCTAACACAGAAAATTTTTCTGCTTTTTTTGAAAGCGTCAAATTTGGCCAGCAGACCATGCTTTTAATTGATGGTGACGGTGTACACGCTATCGACGGTGTACGCGAACGATGGTAACTCAATCGATAGTTTACCTAGTCGAAGGTATACGCGAACGATGGTAACTTAATCGATGGTTTACTTTATCGATCGTAGCGGTGTACACGCTATCGACGGTATACGCGAACGATGATAACTCAATTGGTGGTAAACGCTATTGACGGTAATGCTATCGACGGTAATGCTATCGTGATAGACGCTATCGACGGTAAATGCCATTGACGGTAGCGCTGTAGGTGGAGAACTCGATCGATGGTTAACTCGGTCGATGGTTAACACGGTCGATGGTCAACGCGATCGATGCTACACTCCATCGAAGGTGGCACACTGCATGGTCGATTTTTATTGCCACGGGGTTAGGGACAAATCGTTTTGAACGAATTTGAACAGCCAACGGAAGTTAAGTAGAGCAGGTGTTAACCGTTACACAAGAGTATAATCCAATACGGTAGTTCGGAATGAACACAAGGAGCGAAGGTCAAAGGTCAAATGAGGGAACCTGCAGGGAACGGACGAACTTTTTGCCACCGTCACAATTATCAGTCTCTTTCCAAAGCACTTAAAGTGTTACCTTAACTAAACCTATGTACTGGTTTCCTCCTCCTGCTAAATGTGGCACTGGCTAACTGACAGTACAACTCTCCCCGTCCTTGAGTGGCCACTACGGTTACTTCCCAATCTGAATTACCGTACGTTCAAAACATACGGAGATTTTGGACCAAAGGAGAGCCGAGTTGTACACACTGTTGGCTACGTGAAAACTGAGAATTTTCTTTTTCTTTGAAAAAAAAAAACCGCCAGTGCACTCTCCTTGGTCCTTGCATGATTGGCTAATTTTGCTACATCTCGATCCGAATTTCCGTACATCTCAGTGTGAAGTTTTCCACGTACAAACTGCGCGGCCTTTTCGGCTCACCGAGGATCCGAGTGCTCTCGTATTCTGTACATACAGATTGTGCAGAATTTTCTTAAAGAAAGAAAAAGTCTTGGTTTCTCATCT
The DNA here is from genome assembly GCA_029531755.1 of Holothuria leucospilota. NCBI lineage: Eukaryota > Metazoa > Echinodermata > Holothuroidea > Aspidochirotida > Holothuriidae > Holothuria > Holothuria leucospilota. Next base: position 55,439 of record JAIZAY010000110.1, on the reverse strand, counting down.
AAGTCTTTCCTCACGGTATTACTTTCCCGCCTTGAAAGGTGTGTCTCTTAGATCATCTGAGACCCCAGGGAAAGATCTTTCCTCCTGTGAAAGAAAAAAAGGGGACAACACTGTGATGGGACGTAGGATTCTTAGAGAGTAGGGAAAAACACCGTCCCCGCCGAAGAAAACCAAGAAAGACGGCCCCTTATTTCTGCAGGAGGCTAGCTACCGACTAACCTGCAGGTCTACCTCCGTGAAGATTCCCATCATATGAAAATAACAAGCAATCCAAGAGCTGCAACGGAAGCTTAAAGCTCTCAAAAGGGCGGCTGCTACATTCCCGGTGCCATATAGCACCCCCAGTTTCCAAGGCGTCAGCCTTCGAAATTTCGAGGTTCCTTTCTTACTCTGAGGAGTTCCAAACCACTTGGAATGGAATTTTTCTCTCGAGCGAGGGCGGAGCTTCTGGGCACACGGAATGATTTGGTTGGCAAGCAGGCCTTGTCTTGGTAATGAAAGCTGGACCTAGCGGAAAAGAAAGCGAGAGATATAATTGCCCGCTTTCCGGACGGATCAGATGGCAACCGGCAGCGGTGACAAAACTGCTGGCGTCAGCCTCCACAAAGGAGGGTTCGAGGAGACAGAACTTGGACGACGCCACCTTTCAAAAATATAGGGGTCAGTGCTTAAAAAGCACCATCAAACTGCCCCCCAGTGGCGTACACTCCTTGTCAAACTTGCTTAAGGGTCATCTTATTTTCTTAAATATTAAGATGATTGGACAGGTTCCTCGTCCTTTGACTCACACTTGTTTGCTATATTGATCCTCTCTCGCCAAACCAAAGGTTTATTTATAGGTATTGCTGGCTCTTAAAGGGCCCCCTGTACGTGCCCCAAGAGACTTTGTTACGTACAACTTAACGGCTATAAATTTTTTTTTAAAAAGTATTTTAAGCCTTCCCGACCTACGGAGTAATACTCCCCCTGGCACACCACAAGGTATCATTCGCCACACCCCAGACAAAGGGACTTCTGATCATACATCAGAAATATCCACTTTCCAATTGATACCTTTCATTAAAAATGAACATCAAAAACAAATCACGTTTGAATTACTTGGAGCAGGGCGCAAAGCCCACGATTTACGAGCAAGTTTCTCAAGGCAAATTGTGTAAGTTAAACTTACTGCCCTTACAGCAACAGCGCCACCCATGGCCGCCGTTATTGCCTTATAACCTCCTCCAACAGGGTACGAAACTTTGAAAAAAGTAAACCCTGCTCATACTTGTTCTTCAACCTCAAAAGGTTGCATACTGCTTCTGTAATTCCCATTCCATATTGTCGGACCTTCAAGGCCTTTATATAATTTGTTATCTCGTTCACACAAAATCGAGATTAAGTGTACCTCCATCATTGAAAGATGAGGGCTTTTAGAAGTCCTTTCACTGTTTAGGATTCTTTTGGAAAACCTAACTTAGCAATACACAAAAACGTATTGCGGTCTTTTCATACTCCCAACTGTACTGAGATACTTGTCCTGTTTGTTCCCTCACGACACCGGCTTTCTTTTTAATTGTCGCTTCCTTTCCAGATTTTGAAAACAAGGAGCAACTTAGCGGTATTTGGGTACAATTTCAGCATCGTACACTGTTAAAGTTTGTTCTAGTTAGTCGCAGGTTTTTGCAATTTTTTCTTTACTCTTTCTTTTTTTCATTTTTTATTTTTTATTTTTTTATTTTTTATTTAGTTAGGCCTCAGTATTTCTATCTTTTATTTATTTATTTTTTATTTATTTAGGCCTAAGTATTTCTATTTTTATTTTTTTTATTTTATTGTTATTTATTATTCTTTTTTTACTTTGAACTGCCCCCCCCCTTTTTCTGTTTTTTCTGCAAACTTTTCCCACAGTGTACATCGAAAGTTTGGTGCCACCCCGCTAAAATTGTTCATTTGCTTTGCTACACTAAAAGTGTATGGCACTATTGCTAAACCGTCTTTGGAATCGACCAGGCTCCAAAACGTAGCTTCCTCCCTGTGTAACACTGCTCCTTCTTGATTGGTCGCTCTCTTCCAACCTTGAAAATTCAAAATCAGAGCAAAACACAGACCGGAAGCACGTACCCGTTGCCTTTCTGTGATTGGTACATACGGGAAGTTGTTTTCATTTTAGCCGCAAAGGCCTTATAAAAGCCTAGTAGCCATGCTGTCAGCCCTCAGTTCTGAGCTAGCCTTTCAAAGAATAGGTCTCTCAAGAACTCTGAAAGGGTAAAACTCTTCAAACAGCACTCTTAAAAAGAGATAAATTAGTCAGCACATAACTTGTGTACAAGTTTCTACGGTAATCCTGTTCGTCTTGCAAAAAGCATTATCCGCCGTAAAAGGTTTAATTGGAGAAGCAGGATACTGAATCAAGAATTTCTTCCACAAAAAGTAGGAAGATTTCCAGAACCCTAAGGGAGAAACTTCGTGCAACGTCTCAAAAATTTCGAAGGAAGTGTACTGACAGCCATAAAAGGCCGAGTTAAAACTGCCAAATTTTGTCTGAAGGCGGAACAAACCGAGCACTTCATCAATAACCTCTCCGACAGATCTCGTTCGGATAAAAATAAATAGCTCTAGGTACGGGTTTAAAATTTATAGCTACCCGCCTACTAAATACAACCAGAATATCAAGCCTCGGAGTCCTAAAAGGGCTATTTACAACATGAGGATATGATATACTCTGTACGAAAGAGCTAAAACAAAATTTGTAGTGCTAAGACACTGGCACTTGGAAAGATCCGAACGTGTGCCAAATTTTCCAACACAACCGTTCCTAGCCTATGAGAGGACACCCACCCTAAAGGATACCTAGTAGTAATTCTAGGCTTAAAAGCGACGGTTAATTGGAAACAAGTCACGAGGAGAATGAAGATTGCTACCTCGATGCTCTCATCGAGGCGCTCTAAAAGAGCAATTTCTTTATCTTTTTTGGATTAAGACCAGGACAAACTAAAAAGTCCGACTACTGATGAAGCTCAACATCTAAAAACAATAGCAGAAACATGTCTAGTTAAAGGTTTCAGAAACCTAACAGAGCAGTATACTTCAAAGTATCTGCGGTCTTTAACCCCACTCCACAGCACAAAGATGTTACCTGTCTAATTATAAGACAGAATGTCCGTTAAAAACGCATTACTTCAAAACTTTTGAAAAAAGGGACTGCCTACGTAGTATCAGATAATGCTACCGCCTACCTATTTTAATTAAAAGAAATTCAGAAATAAAATGTCTTTTTGAAAAGGTGCAAAAATTGGAATACTTTCTAAAATGAATCGAACTTAGTGTCTATTTCAGGAAATTTTCTTTAAATACATGGAATGGTAAGGAGACATATGTGGAATGTCTTCTGCATAGCTACCGAAGCGTGCGTACTCTTTTCTCGCACGTACCTCAGCTCTAGTGCAGGGCATGTACGTACGTACTAACAAGTATACGGCAGATATTATAATGCAGCACACATGCACATGCAGACTGACTAGCCGGTGTGGGTAGGGTGACGCTAGAGAACTTCATCAAGTATAGCCTACAAGGTTAGTGAAGGGAAATCGTAGTTTATTTTCTTTACCATATTTTCGAGTGATCGTTATCACACGCATTTCTTCTATTCTAAATGGAAATGTGTTGTAGGCCTAACGGTAGCGTTTCGAGTTCGGGTATTTTCATTGTGGCAAACACTAACGTTAACGTTAGACTAACTTAACGAACTTAGAGCGAAGCTAGTTTAAGTCCCCGTTTTCTCGACTCACCATTATCAAATTAAATGTGTAGATACATCATCATCTTCTTTAATCTCAATAGCCTAGATTTTGTGAGCCTAACTCATTGCAACCTTCCCTAAACTGCTAACGTGATCGATCAGAGTACTGTTGACTTAGCCTAGGGTACCTAGGCCTAGTTCTGACGTACACTTTGTTCCCTGAACTAGGCCTAGGCTATTGCAACACAAACTTTTGACCGCATATTACTGTGAGAGTAATATCGTCTGCGTGCGTTGCTGCAGTGATTGTTGCTATATACGCGTATGCGCGTGTATGAACGTAACTATAGCTATGGACTATGTCACAATTAAACAGCAGTGCGTGCTATTTAGAATACAATAGTGTGAACGTCCTAGTTACACGATTTGGCATTTCATAGAATGTTAAAATAACAAAACAGGATCGTTTGAGTAAATCAAAATTTTTGGTCTTTTTTTGGACACTAAGTGCTAATAATCTTAGAATGAAGGGTCTTAAACATATAAGGCCCCGTAGAGGTCAATTATGTAGGAGTATACGTGAATTTGAGAAAGATCGATACCATTCAAAATTTTTGAAGTCGCGGTAGCCCAATTTTGACAATGGGTATATTGCTGACCTAGTATGGGAAGCCCCAAAGCTTCCCAAATACTAGGTCAGCAGACTGCGGACTACTGTTGACTGTGAGGCTTGTGAGTCCAGTAGCAGCTAGCTACCTGTCTCAGCACAATAACGCTTTGTACGTGCACAATCATACAATTATGTGTACAGTATAAACTATGCGTATCTCGTACCTATATGTACGTACATGTAATTTTTGAATGTTTACATCCCGCCATCAGCCGAGTGTCTGCGTAGCGGCTCTCATTGGCTGTTTATATGCTCTAGTTACACAATGACGGTGGCAAAAAGTTCGTCCGTTCCCTGCAGGTTCCCTCATTTGACCTTTGACCTTCGCTCCTTGTGTTCATTCCGAACTACCGTATTGGATTATACTCTTGTGTAACGGTTAACACCTGCTCTACTTAACTTCCGTTGGCTGTTCAAATTCGTTCAAAACGATTTGTCCCTAACCCCGTGGCAATAAAAATCGACCATGCAGTGTGCCACCTTCCATAGAGTGTAGCATCGATCGCGTTGACCATCGACCGTGTTAACCATCGACCGAGTTAACCATCGATCGAGTTCTCCACCTACAGCGCTACCGTCAATGGCATTAACCGTCGATAGCGTCTATCACGATGGCATTACCGTCAATAGCATTACCGTCAATAGCGTTTACCATCGATTGAATTATCATCGTTTGCGTATACCGTCGAGCGTGTACACCGCTACCATCGATAAAGTAAACCAACGATTAAGGTGTCATCGTTCGCGTGTACCTTCGATAGCGTGTACACCGCCTCCATCAATGAAGTAAACCACCAATTGAGTTATCATCGTTCGCGTATACCGTCGATAGCGTGTACACCGCTACGATCGATAAAGTAAACCATCGATTAAGTTACCATCGTTCGCGTATACCTTCGACTAGGTAAACCATCGATTGAGTTACCATCGTTCGCGTACACCGTCGATAGCGTGTACACCGTCACCATCAATTAAGTAAACCATCGATTGAGTTGACATCGTTCGCGTATACCGTCGATAGCGTGTTCACCGCCACCATCGATAAAGTAAACCACCGAATGAGCTATCATCGTTAGCGTATACCGTCGATAGCGTTTACCGTCGATAGCGTTACCGTCGATAGCGTTTACCATCGATGACGTTGCCATCGATACCTTCAGTACCTTCCACCACCTTCGACGACTTTTTGCGTGATTGGCGCTCCATATATACTGTATGTTTATGCATGTGCATGTATAGCCTAAGCTATCTAGGTTACATGTTTACATATCTGTGAGTATGGTAGGGATATTATGTGGTGGCTTCAACTGTGCATACAACTGTTAGTGGCATATTGCAGGCCTTGGTCAAGACGTCTGAGTCAGTGTGCAATAATCCAAAGAAACAACACTTCTGTAAATCAAAAGGGCACTCACCAAAATTCCATTTTTGTGGTCAGTATACAATACTGGTGAAAATTTGGCAAAAACATGTTTTATCGATCCGGGTCATGATGTAGAACTCTGCTTTGCGTGAAGTTGCCTTTTTATGCAGTTATTTTTTTGGCAGTAGCCTTCAAGATATTTTCATCAATTATTATGTAAGGCCTACATTTAAAATAGCATAAGCCTATTGTCTACTTTTTCAGAGGCCAAGCGGAGCTTTTGGAGGGGGAGGGGGTTTTAAGGGGGCAGTCACTATTTCAAGGGGTGACAATTTTCACTCGGGGGCATGCAGTCCCCTTAAACTCCCATGTGGAGAACACACTGATACCATAACCTACCACTGGCAGCCAGATGACAGGTGACCGGGATGGTATGTCTCACTGGTTATCACCATTTGACATAAAGAATTGCAGTTCATTGCTCAAGTAGTTGGAACAACACTGTACTGGTTCAGGCATGCACTCTGGTACTTACACAACAGAAGCCACCACATGGTGCATCTTGCAGATACACAGTTTTAGAGCCAGGCTGAAAGGAAAGTTCTCCACAATTGAAGTCTTTACTTGAGTGTAGTTATTTAAACTAGAAGCTGTAACAGACAAGTTACAGTACTATCCCATCATAGTTGATAAACAATTAAGTGCATTAAAGATTTTAGTGGTGTGTGGAATTATCGAAAATACCTCCCCAATCATCTCATTGAAATAGAGGGAGGGGGGCTTACTGTATGTAAGGTCTCACAGTGAACAAGAAAATACATTTTCCCATTGCTTTACTGCGTATTTTTCTCATATACATTAGTTTACCATTGTATGTGTATTGTGTGCTACGAAATCGGTTGGTTTCTCCCTGAAACAACCAACCCCCTAATGTCTGATTCAGGTCCTATGAGCATCCTAACAGCTAAGCCAAAAGTAACCCATGCAGTAACAAAAGGATGTGTCCCCTGTTATCAGATGAACAAGAAGAAATAGGCCTACTGTATATACAGGATCCAAAAAAGTTAGCACTAATTTTTCCCTCTTTTCTACTTTGCTTGAAACTGGCCTAGAGTATTTTTGAGCTTTATCTACAGTATCCTTGTAAATCCAAAGTAGTAGTACTGGCAGGCTTTTTTTTTTCAAATTTAATGTTGATAAATGTGGCATTTCTGTTGCATGTACACGTGTATAGAGAAATTACTGGCTGGATTGTGTTTTCGTATATCTTTTGGATGGTAAAATGCTGTTATAGAATATTTACAAGTAGACTACACAATTAGGATGGCCATTCTAGGGTTGTAAATCGAATATATACAGTATGTTGCATGTCAAAGTGTTGCCATTTCTTATTGTCTTGAACTGTTTATTGCACTCCAGTTGACAGCTCTGATGAGTTACTATTGACTGCATCAATCAGTTATTATTGAAACAAAAGTAATCCCCCTTGCATTTTGTTACATTGTGAAACAATTGTATCCTAGAATAAGACATGTCGGACGGAATTTATCTGTATTTTGGCATATAAAACTTTTAGGAAATAAATGGAGACCCTCATTTTTATGGATAATTATGGTAAGTTATCTAAGCATTTTACACATATGAACATGGGTGATAATTTATGATGTGACCCCAAAAGTCAACATTGTCTTTCCGTCCGACATACTGGATTTCCGTCCGACACGGTTGTATAGCAGAAGGCGCTGTTTTCAAGGTGTTGCGAATTGAATAATAAATTGAGTTCATTTATAATCAGTATATACTTCTCTGTCATTTGGGTGTCAGTTTCATCTTATTGGCTGTATACTTTCGATAGAATCCCCATGTATGTTCATAAATCCAGTGAACCCCATTTCTATCGATTCCGTCCGACATGGTCAGTTTTTGGGACTGTGCATACAAGTTGGGTCAAATTCTCTGGGTTTAATGTTAAGACAATATATAGTCCTATGCAGTGGTTATATCTATGTAGAGTATCAGTTACTAATTCATTGCAGATCTAAAATGGCAACCATATTTCCTATCAAATTTCGTCCGACATGATTGGATAGCTAGGTTTCGAAACAGACCCTACAGTAGCAGTGTTTTGCATTGCACGGTGCCTGGTCTAGTACGATGGATACAACTCATATCTGTGTTTAGTTTGAGTAACATGCATGAACCTCAGCGGCGCTCTGGAACTTTGGCTATCGGAGGTGTAACGTAAACTGTGAAGTCACAATTTCACGTTTTCTCTCAAACTTAAGTCAACTAAAATATGTGCCAACGTGTAACCATCATGGCTAAAGCAACAGGCAAAAAGCGAAAATGTAACTTTAGCGATCAATTACAGAACGATTTTCCTCACATGAAATCAGTTGATGGAAAAGATGGTTCGGTGCTATGTTCACTATATCAGTCAGTGTTTTCGGTCACCAGTGGCGGTCGAACAGCTATCAAGGAACATGAACGATCAAACAAACATAGGTAAGCCATTTCGGCACGTGCCTCTAATTGTGTGACAGATTTCTTTCGCAGGACAGAACCAACACAAAGTGAGTAAGATCTTTAAGTTCAGGAGGGCACATTCGCATATCATTCTGTAAATCACAATCACAGTTTAAGGTCAATGGACTGTACAAGTGGTCTAAATAGAAAGTTTTACCGTCCCAAATTTTCTTGTGGGCGGACTAAGTGTGAAACAATTGTGACGCAGGTTTTGGCTCCATGGGTAGTTGATGACCTTATTGCCGATCTAATTGAGACGAACTTTATTTCACTGTTAGCAGATGCATCAAATCATGGTCAATCAAACTATTTCCAGTTATGGGTCGATATTTGAAAGTCAATGAAGTTGACGGAGAGCTGACAATGCAAAAAAAGTTGTTAGATTTCGTTGAATTAAGAGGTAAAACTGCTGAACAATTGACTGCAGAAGTTATGAAAGTTATTGGGAAATATAATATATATTGAAAGGAACGTTGTTGCGTTTTCAGCAGACAACACGAATACGAACTTCGGTGGTGTCAGGAGACGTGGAAAAGAAAATGTCATCACAAAACTAAAGGCAAATCTTAACAAGAATGTTCTGTATTTGGCCTTGGCTGTCAAGCCCACATTGTGCACAACTGGTAAAGGTATTTGGTTACTTCCATATCTACACTGTCCGTGTAGAAAGGCTGAAAGAATTTTGTGACTTTGTTGGCCAAGAATTCCATAACATTCTTGGCTATTGTAATGTTCGGTGGCTGTCGCTGTTGCCAGCCGTAGAGAGGATACTACTGATGTACGAACCATTGCAATCCTTTTTCCTATCAGAGGACAAGTGCCCAGTAGTTCTTCGGAGAATGTTTGAAGACCTGTGCACTGAGCAATGGCTGGCGTTTATGCATGTGAACATGAGTTTATTCCATAACACCATTAAAAGGCTGGAAGGGGAAGGTCGTTGTGTAATAGAAACAACACTAATCATAGATGATGAAAAACTGACATCACGGTGAGAGGAAAGATTTGTTCCTACAGTACATTGGTTAAACCTGTATTGAGAAGATTAGAAGAGAGATAGCAGCAACATAGAGTCTTGGGGAGCAAGTCCATCTAATTTCAAAGATCTCAAGTGTTTGCTGTTGAAGACCGTTCCATCTCGAGGTGATTTTGAGAAGGCAGTGCATATTATCCAGGAGCAATGTTCAAATGTAGAATGAGGATGAACTATTTGATGAAATAACTTCTATGAGAGAGTTTGTTTCACCCAAACTGAAGAAATGGAATAACCATCAGATATTTCAGTTTGTGGGAGGTAGAATGAACTACTGAAACATTTCTGTGCATGTCAAGTCCCACATGCTAATCTACTCAAACTTGATGGACCAGTTCTGTGTCTTCCAGGCAGCAATGCTTCTGTGGAAAGGGTGTTCTCCCTAATGAATGATATGTGGAGTTCAGGCAAGTGGCATGTTTTGCAATAAAGGGGTCCAAATACTCTCACAAGTTGCCAAAATTTAGAAAATGTCCTTTCTCAGAACTTTTTTGCTAATGATATTCTTTAACATGCCCACTAGAAAAATCTACATTCTCCAAGATAACTTTCACTTTTGCTATGTTTTTAGACACAATGTTTCTATTGTAACTTTTGGACAAACAAGGTGTTGCTACTGTAACTTATGGACGGACAAAATTTACAATTATTATCCCGTGAATGCTTGAAATATCCAGTTTAATTTTCATAACAGTTAACAAATTTGCAATAATCCGTTTAAACTTTGCAAACAGACCTCATAAAAAGTATGAAAATAAGCAACTCATCTTCAAATTAATATTTGTGAAACTTATAGGTGTTGCTATTGTAACTCTTGGACTGACAAAAAATCACGGAACAGGTTTGCATTAAAAAGGTTATTTTGCTGTTGCATGCACAAATACAAGTTTGAAAAGGCATAGTTTCAGCAGGACTACACTAATGTTGTACAGTATTTTACCTTCATTTTTCCCCATTGCTTGTTTTACTACACAAAAGTACCAAAATACTGCAACTTACCATGTTGCATTGATATCATGTGGAGTTACAATAGCAACATTATGTCTACCTTTATTACTCTATTCACTAAAAGGAAAAACATTTCCCAAATTTCATTTCTATATCAGATACTGTAAGTATCATTGGTAAAACATATTAGCATTATACAAATTATAAAATTGTATGATGTATGCCTCAACATTGATGATAACCCAATTTGGACCGACAATACAGCACTGGTGTTGCTACTGTAACTTGTCCGTCCAAAACTGATAGTCTCATATACAATATTTGGACATGAATGGCAATTACTTGTTTGTTGATATGGCAACATATATGACCTAAATGTTATTTTCAAAGCAATAAGAAAGGATTAAAATATTTCAAGTGCAAGTAGTACAGAATTGTTTGTTGCTATTGTAACTTGTTGTTATTGTAACTACTGGGGGACGGCCATCTTTAAAGTTCAATTTTATAGCTATAAGGCATAGAGCGAAGCTATTTTTCTCTGCCAAGCTACTGAACTGTAGGTACGATGTGCAATGACAGAAAGATATTCAACTGAAGTACTCCATCTGAAGAATAACAGATAACATAAATTGTTGCTATTGTAACACCCAAAGGGGACGGATGTTGATACAATAGCAACATTTGGTCTAGCTTATTTTAATGAACAAGTTCACAGCATTTGAGATCTGTTGGTTGTTATTGGATATTTCACTCCTAGTTTAAAAACAAACATGAGTAATCATTATAGATCACAATGTTTGGAAACTATCACAACTTTGAATTTTTCCATTTGGGGACGGACACTAATGCCAAAAATTGAGTACTCAAATTCGGATTGCCCGTACAGACTACAGGTAAAAAATTATTAGACTAATAAATGGTATTAACTGTATTCATTACATGTCCAAAGTAATAAATATGATGCATAACCTCAACAAATTATTTCAATTGTTTTGTTATTCCTTTATTATAACATTGATGCAAGTTATTAGGAGTATTGTCCGTCCCCGTTTGTCACATTCTAGTTGCACTTACCCCCCTAATTTCAAAATCTTGAATGGAAATACAAAGTAGTTGTTTTCTCTATCAGAAAGTATGGTGTTGATCAGCATAGTATGTTTGTCAATGTAGCTCTTTCCTTCAAACACATTTTATAGGTACTTATTTTCTAGTCCATATTTGGACCCCTTTTTTTGTGAAACATGCCAAATACCAGTTGAAGGTTGAAACCGCGAAAGCCATGCTGACTGTTAGAACACATTTTAATATGTCTTGTTTTGAGTTTAGTAGTAAGCTAAGGAACACTAACACTGTGTTGAAGAAAATGCATTCAGAAAAATATATCAAAACAAACGTCTAAGACATGCAGTAAGAAACAGACAAGCTCTCAAAGTATCAAATGCAAGTAAGTAAAGTAGACATACAATTTTATTCCAATTTATCTCCCCTCCCCCAAAAAAGCACGAAAGTAAAATTGACTTAGAAGTTGTGGTATCATCATTTTGCATCTATTTTAAGCACTCTTAAGTTCATACAAATGTCTTAAAGGTATGGAACACCCATAGACCACTCCCTCATATTGTGACAGTGGACAGCGCCTCCGATTTAAATCCTCAAAATATGATCACCTTAATATAGCCGGCCTACGTAGCACAGTACTGTATGCTATCATGCTGCTCTAGCCAGCCTGCCGTACATAGTGCAGTACTGTATGCTGTCATGCTGCTACAGCCAGCCTATGTATAGCACAGTAATGTGTGCTGCCATAGCCAGCCTACATAGTACAGTACTGTACGCTATCATACTGTACGCTATCATGCTGCCATAGCCAGCTTACGTAGCACAGTACTGTACGCTATCATTGATTTAGCCAGCCTATGTAGCACGGTAATGTATGCTGCCATGCTGCCATAGCCAGCCTTCCGTACATAGCACACACAGTACTGCATCCTATAGCCAGCCTACATATAGCACAGCACTGTATGCTATCATGCTGCCATATGCAGCCTACGTAGCACAGTACTGTGCAATATATTTCTGGAGAAGCATCACCACAGTGCTTGGAAGGCACCCCAAGAAGCACACTACCCATTTGTCTGATCCTTTGTGAAGGAAAAGTGTGATTTGTTGGCAACATTTATAACAATCTATCCAAATTGAATTGTGACAAATGAAAGCGTTTTAATTAAAATTACAAAAATGTTACAAGTGCATAATTGACACCTGTGAATACAGAGTAGACATTTATACTGAAGGTGTATCTACTGTATAGTACAGTATGGCATGGCACACGATGCATTCTGGTAATTAAGAATTGGGGTTTGGTAGTGTATGGTAATATGAAGAAACAGAAACGTTTAAAGCATCTCTTCGACGAATGAGGTTGAATATCAGTGTTGTAATGTACATGTACTGCACAGTGTACAGTATCCGCAGGGGTGAATCCAGGGGTTGGAGAAAGCTCATTCTTGATTGTGAGGGTCATGCATTAAAGCTCTGACGGTGCCTGCATAGCAGGCAGTGGTGGTTCTAAGGGATCTCAATTCTGGTCGTGGCTTCTAAAGGGGATCCTACAGGATCCTAATGGAACCCAACCCCACCAAAGTTGGGGCTGAGGTTTGAAAATTTAAATTCTAAATGTGCTACAAAGCAGAAAAATACACTTTACAACACAAATTTGCCACTGTTATTCCTCGTCTGAAAGTCTAGTTTCACCATGCAGTATGGGCAGAAAATTAAGATCCCAACTGCCCAAATTGTTGGAAATTGAACAGTTAAAATACAAATTTATCATTAGAACTCAGTGTTTAGTGGGACACCCCCTCACCTTTGGGAAACTTTTGTGAATTTAATTTTGCTGACATGCATCTATCGTTGGGATATTTTTGGAACCGATCATATATGGCAGGAAAGTGTCCATAATTTAGTGAATTAAGTTTTGGTTGATGGTAAAGGATAATACAGTATGTTGTCAATAAACCTCCCGAAGCCCCAATTTGGTTACATTTCTGCCTTCTTTTCGGAAGATGTTTTATGCAAAATACGTGCGTTGAGTCCACAGAAACATTCTTAGACTACTACGAAAGTTTTCCTTTGCTTCATTGCATTATAAAAGGGTATCTATAAGGCTGGCAGACACTGGTGTAGGACCTCCTTGAAGCTTTGGATTAATTGTATAAAATGGGTCACTGATATGATGCTTATTATGTGTACCTGACATCCAAATGATACAAGGCCTATAGAGTATGATACCAAGCACTTTACAACTATCATATTTTTACTAAGTTTGAACGAAAATCCAGACGAACCGTTTCCAGTAATGGGGAGGGAGACTTTAGGTACAGGGTGGTGATATAAGACCTCCATGATAGGTGTAGAAAACGGGGCGATGAAGTCACAAGTGTGTTTCAGAATGCTTCGTCTTAAGTGTATTAACACCCACCATCCATACCGATAATGGCTTTTTGGAAAATGTGTAATTGCAAATATGCAATTTTAACCTTCCACATCATGCTAGATATTAGATTGAAAGATCCTATATTGATGTGAGGCCCGTTCAGAGGTTGGTTAGTTAGATGAGGTTTTGCGGTTCAGTTTCTAACCAATTGGTTTAAGTCGTGCAGGCAACTGCCTTTTTTCCAGTTGTGGCTCACTGGCTTGTTTCCTCGTTTTTCGGAAAGTAGTGTGATCAGAATAGTTCCATGCATTATTACCTTAAAGGGAAGTATTGCGTTTAAAATGCACCAACATGGCATACAAAGAAAATACCTTAAATCATTATCAAACCATTCAGTCTAACCAATAACCCTTAGCAATTACTTTACCTCCTCAAAGTATTATGTATTACAAGAGTCACAGATGTTGCATCATTTGAATTTTTGAAAGTTTGGGTGAACAAATTACTTTTGTACAACAAATAAGCGAATGAATTCCTGTGAGAGCGTTATTTCTTGAAAAGAAGGTTACCATACTACCTTCTTTTGAATAGTCTATCATTCTGTATCTATTAATATTGTTTTAAAAAATATGACAACTTTCTGCACAACAAACGCAATATTTCCCTTTAATAATGGTCATGAGACCGAGTGTAAACTTTGATGAGTGCACGTGAAGCGTGCCAAAATTTTTCCTTAAATATAAAGATTTCCATGACAAAACCTGCATTCAGGTTCTGCATGGAGATACTTTTAATTATTCAACAAACCTATACGCCAATCAAAAAGCTTTTACTTGGGAATTCGTAAATAGCTTTCAGCTTCCCCTGTTAAGCTTCTGCGGGAGTTGCTATCGGAAGGTATTGATAACAACAATATTGAGGTAAGGTTTGAAGCGTGTGGAGCTCGCAAAAATTTGATACTTTGGAAAGTATTTGTGAAAATTCTGATAGTTTGAGAACCATTTGTGATAGAAAATGCTTACAGTAGATATATCACTCGGTCAAAAGCACACCTCACCCTACCCCCTACAGAAATCAATAGCTTAAATGCCCTGTGCCGGAGCCATTGTTAAAAGTATTTCTTGACTCTTTGAGTAGCTACTAGTACTGATCACAAAGTCTGCAGAGTACCACGGAAATGTCCTGAAATCTATTTTTTGTTGAAATATGGCTATTTATTCATTATTATGAAAACCAAAAGTCAACATGGTTCATTTCTATCCCTTACAGTACATGTTTTCATTTCTTTTACTCTGTCAGCTGTTGTGCCACACCATGACCAGCCAACAGTGAATGCAGGACGTTTGAATGATTCATTTTCAGTCAGCCCGTAAGTATGTACTGTATGTATTATGAAACAGTTTTTGTTTCTTGCTATCATCAATACTCTCCTATTACAAGACACCCTTTCAAAAACTTGTGTCAGTGAGTTCCAAATGCCCATTTTTTTCATGCCTTGGGTATTCCCAGGTAACATTTTGCATAAAACCTGAGTTGTAACTGGACATTGGCTTAGGTTGTCCAGTTACTAAACTTTGTCACAGGTTTGCAACAGGTTTTATGTGCCAAAAGTTTGTGTTAAAGGAGCAATGGCATCACCCCAAATATATTTACACATATCCTCATTGTTGTAAATCCATTTGGTGACTGTACTTTGATTGGTATTCATTCAAACAATAATAGCGCCACTCTGGTTGGTAATGATGACTTGGACAGTCAGTTGTGTTCCTTATTAGGCTCACAGTCACACATAGTTTGTTTTTCAATATTGCCTCGAGCAACTGAAACTCAGTGCAGGCCAGAGCGGTTCTGCTTGGATGTTTTCTACTACTTATCAGTTGTTTGTGTTTAAATTGGAGGCAGGGCTAGAAGTTAGGTTAGTTGGGAGAATTGGTACTGTCTGGGGTGAGCTTAGAGGGCCTTTAGTATATATTTCTTGGACAAACCCTTTGGCTTATGATTGAAGGCAAGGTACAGTCAGTGTGTCAACCTCAGGTCCTGTGTCCAGAGGGTTCCAGATATACAGGTTTGCTACCAAGAACATGTGATGTTTTCGTTGTCCATGTTGTTTTTAAGCCTGTGTGGTAACAGGCACAGGTTGACTTATGTTTTTTGAACTTTGCAGATGTTGGATTAGGTCCACAGTTGTGGATGGGGTGCCCTTCGACTGCGCACTAAAGAAGTTTAACGCATGAAACTTCTTAGCAATCCTTCGAAGAGGTCTCTTAGTACAGTCATAAATCGATGATATGGAATTTTGAATGCAAAAGTGAAAATTTGGGAGCTTTTTAAATGGCGATTCATATGGAGTTTAGCCTTTCAAAAGGAACCCGTCGACCGCGAACTTTGCAAATTTGACCTACATTTTACTTCCTGAACATAACACAGAGCCTAATCTTTGTACCAGAACATAGAAAACTGTTGCAACTTGCCATAGGATCATCAAACATCAATTGTAGGAAGAACCATCCAACGAAGGTTTCCAGTAATTTCTTCATCATGAATCTGTTTTAAAATTAGTTGGAAGTTAAATTAGCCTAAACTTAAAAGAAACCTTAAAATAAGTACACAATATATTAAAAAATGAGTGACACATTAGAATGGGTGGCTTACTTCCCCAATTGTCACTACTTTAAGACTAAACAACTGTAGAGTAAACAAGCTATATGAAGCCATGGACATTTTTTTCCTCATTTTAATAACGTAAAATACAGAAACATTGCTTAAATGAATATTCTTCTTGGGATTGCCACTCCCTCCACTACCACAGTATTATGTAGTTTGCATGTTAAGATAAAGCGCAAAATAATCCCTGCATGTTTAATTGGACTATTCATTCGTGTGGATTCAAAAATCAATTCAACCAGGGATGACAATCTCCTACATACACAGTACCTCATGTTCTTTGATATGAACACACAATATCTAGAGTTTAAAAGCACTCATTAGTTTTCAGTGATGTGTAATTACCAGTTCTAACTGTAGCATTAAGTGAAAATACAGTATAAAAATAAATTTAGGTTCATTGAAATATATTTTTGATGAAGTGAAAGGCTGTAAATGTTATTACTAGAATTAACAGAGATTTCAATTCATAACTTTGTTTTTTGATCAAGCCTAATTTATACAATAATGGAACAAACCAAACTAACGAAAATCCCTAGTTGTCTTGCATTGTATAAACAACCTATGCCATTTAGTCTCTTCTAACCCTCTTTAAAGATAAAAATGTATGCACTGTTTACATTTAAAGGACTGCATGGCGACACCAAAATTACATAGTCGAATATTTAACGTAAAAATCATTCAAGGGCAAATGCTCTCATACAAGACAGTTCCAGTTCTCACAACTACTGTATTGAAGTTATTACTCTTGGCCCCACCCAAAACTGTCTTAAAGCTCCATGTACAGACAGAAATCCAATTTATTGCTTAAGGTCATATCCTGGTAAGCATACAAGGCCTCAATTAATGTGTAACTAGAGCACTCTCTGTGCATGCTGTGTAATGTGAGCTACTCTGCATATTTTGAAATGTTCTGACTCTTATGTCAATCACGGTGCAGTCACCAAGTGAGAGCTTTGGTCTCCCCAACCTAAAATGTACTTGGGGTATGAGTGTCTGTCTTTAGAAATCCCCAAATAGCAGCGATTCACCATCAAAATTCATCAAATTTTCAACATTTGCAAGGTAATTTCTTCTGTGTCACATTTGTGTCATGAATAAATATGAGCTAAAAGTGCGTATTTGTGATGTCAAAAGGTGGATTTACAAAAAATAGCAATTTTAGCCCGTATGTTCTCCCAACCTTCATTTCAAGAACGCTTGTAATATTGGTATCATAGGGGCTTATGATGCAAAGTTGTTGACTTGAGTTGCTGACTTGGGCTTGAGTCCCACTGGAGTGGAACTTTTTCATGACTTCCCACTTGACTCTACTTGAAGAAAAGTGACTTGTGACTTGAATCGATGAAAAATGACTTGCAATTTAACTTGAGCATATTTGACTTCTTGTCTATAGATAAAATGACAGTTTATTTCTCTGAGTGTGGCTTGTTGTCTTCATTGTAAAATTATCTAAAAACAAATGCAAATTTTCTTTTCATTCATTCGAGATTGCATTATGCTGTGAGTCAAACCTTTTGAAAAGATGGGTTGAGAAAAAGTACAGCTGTAGTGTGGCCCTCATTGAACCAACCCATAAGGTAACTCACAAGGTTCAACGTCTATTTTAAGCACACGTCACGTATATAGCGAGTGTACATCAGTGCTATCCAACCTTTTTCAGTTCATACCTCCTTGCACCAGGGAATTGTCCTTGCTTCCACTGAATGGTTTTGAGCAAACTCCTCCCCTAATGTCCACAAAATATGCATGAAAAGAAGGGAAGAGGAGACCCTATATCTATACAGTATGAGTGATAAGAAAATCAACGATATTGTAAGATAAAGAGCATTAAGTATGGTTTTCTGATTCCTTGCCGAAGGCAGGCAAGGAATCTATGGGATGGTGATGTCGTGTGTGTGTGTAATTATGTGTGTGTAAACTTGTCTTCCTATCAGACTGAGGACTTGAACAATGGATTTCAGGTCCTCTGAAATAAATTCAATAGATTTTTCAAGTCCTCGAAAGTTTGAACAATAGAGAGTCTATTGTCAAGGTTAGGGTTAAAGAAGTTAACAAAGGAAATAACAATGAGGTCCTCGGATTGTATGTAAAATCGACTTGTGTGCGTATGTGTGGGTATGTGACGCCTAGCTTGTAAACACGATATCTCAAGATAGCAATGACTGACACTTTTAAAATTTGGTATATGGATTTGTCATGTTGAGAGAAAGAACCTATTGTTTTGGTGGAGGTCAAAGGTCATGTGAGGTCACCAGAGGGCAAAAACCGAAAACTTTGTAAATAAGGTATCTCAAGATGGCAATGACCAACACTATTCATATTTGGTATACAAATTTTTCATGTCAAGAGGAAGAACCCCATTGTTTTTGGTAGAGGTCAAAGGTCATCTGAGGTCCCCAGAGGTTAAACTGCGAAAACCTCATAAACGGCTTGTAAACACAATATCTTAAGATAGCAATGATTGACACTTTTCATATTTGGTACATAGATTCCTCATGTTGATAGGAAGAACCCTATCGTTTTTGGTGAAGGTCAAAGGTCAGTTGGGGTCACCGGTGGTAAAAAGCTGAAAAGCTGGTAATCACGATATCTCAAGATAGGAATTACCGACACTTTTCAAATGTGGTATATAGATTTGTCATGTTGAGAGAAAGAACCCTATTGCTTTTGGTGGAGGTCAAAAGGCATTTGAGGTCACCAGAGGTCAAAGACCGAAAACCTTGAAATCGCAATATGTCAAGATAGGAATGGTAGATACAGATTTGTCATGTCAAGAGGAAGAATGCTATTGTTTTTGGTAGAGGTCGAAGGTCATCTGAGGTCACCAGAGGTTAATCTGGGAAAACCTTGTAAATGGCTTGTAGTCCTGATATCTCAAGATAGCAATGACAGACACTTTTCAAGTTTGTCATGTTGAGCGGAAGAACCCTAATGATTTTGGTGGAGATCAAGGTCATCTGAGGTCACCAGAAGTTAAACTGCGAAAACCTTGTTAACGGCTTGTAATCACGATATATGAAGATAGCATTGACTGTCACTTTTCATATTTGGTATGTAGATTTTTCATGTTGAGAGAAGGAACCCTATTGTTTTTGGTGAATATAAAAGGTCATTTGAGGTCACTGGAGGTAAAAAGCCGAAAAGCTCGTAATCACGATATCTCAAGATAGGAATGGCCGACACTTTTTGTATTTGGTATATAGATTTATCATGTTGAGGGAAAGAACCCTATTGTTTTTAGTAGAGGTCAAAGGTCATTTGACTTCACTAGAGGTCAAAGACTGAAAATCTTGAGATCGCAATATGTCAAGATAGGAATGGTAGACATAGGTTTGTCATGTCAAGAGGAAGAATGCTATTGTTTTTGGTAGAAGTCGAAGTCCATCTGAGGTCCCCTGAGGTTAAACTGGGAAAACCTTGTAAATGGCTTGTAGTCATGATATCTCAACATAGCAATGATTGACTCTTTTCAAGTTTTTCATGTTGAGCGGAAGAACCTTATTGATTTTGGTGGAGGTCAAGGTCATCTGGGGTTACCAGAGGTCAAAAAACAAATTTCCCAAGAATTCCCAAGATTGTCATCTGGGGTAACCGGGGTCAAAAGCAACAATTCCCAAGAATTTGAGGGATTGTTTCATGAAGGTCAAAAAGCAAAATTACCCAAGAATCCCCAACATCGTCATCTGGGGTCACTAGAGGTCAAAAAGCAAAATTTCTCAAGAATTACCAAGACTGTCACCTGAGGTCACCAAGGGTCAAAAAGCAAAAATTCCCAAGGTTGTCATATGGGGTCACCAAAGGTCAAAAAGCCGCTTTCTGTTTTTTTTTTTCTTTTGTATCTGTGGATCCCGGAAATACAAATTAGTGGGGGTTTCACCATGTGATGATAGAGCCAAACACGTGAATGATGGCCTGATGGGGTGTGAGGGTCTTCTAGAAAATTTCCAAATGAATTTTGTTAAATGCAAATTTGTGGCATCTGACAGTTAATATCAGTTCTCAAATGGCAAACATTTTTAATGAAATCTTATAGTTTATGGATCGTGACAAGTTGGGAAAACAAAGGTAGCCGGTAATGAATAGAGAAAGTGTATTAAGCCTATGTGATTCATGGATTGTCCTGAGAAGTTGTTGCTAGGATTTTTTAGGTACTGTATGGACATAATATATTTTGCCTTATACATTTTTAATTTTAAAATAACAACTTACTTGACTGAAAGGAAGATGACTTGTGACTTGACCTGAAGGTAAATGACTTGATACTTGAAGGTAGATGACTGGGGACTTGACTTGAGAAAAAATAATGTAGTTATACAACTCATTCAAAGAGTATGTAGGTGAAAATCTTTTTTTGAAAAGTATTTTTATCACTCACATATCTGTAAACTACCTGATGAGTAATTTAGAGATTACATGGGGGCCTTGGGTTAACAAAGGAAATGTTTACACTGTGCAACACTATAAACATTATGATATTGTAGTCACTTGACCTGTTGGGCTATATTCGGCAATGCCAGCAGAAATAACAACCGTTGCCATGGTAACAGTTAATTTTCACAAGTTACTAGTCTAAAGTCCTAACCCAGGGTGACCAAAAGTCCATAACGGAGGGAGGGGTCAAAACGTGTCCATGTGTGTGTGGGTGTGTGGGTGTGTGTGTGTGAGTGTGTGAAGGTGTGAGTGAGTGTGTGTGTGTCCAATTTTGTTTTCTTAATATCTCCAAAACAGTAAAGCCGATTTTCTTCAAATTTGGTGGGAAGGTGCCCTAGGTGGAACCCCAGTTCTACATTGACTCCCGGAAGTAAAGGTCAAAGGTCAGAGGTCAAAGGTCAAATTATGTAAAAATAACTCTTTTTGTAACAAATCCAAGAAAAAATATCCCATGAACATAAAACTTCACACATATAATAAGAGTGTCTGGCACTACAAAAATATGTGGTTGTCATGGCAACCAAGGTCAAAAGTCACGTGATATTAACATTTTAAGCATTTTAATCGAAAAAAGTGTTCCATGAACTCCTTGTGGGCCAGACCGATCCTTTTGAAATTTTGTAGGTAGGTACCCCAGAGTATAAACTTGTGTCTAAGTGACTTTCGGCAGAAAAGGTCAAAGGTCAGAGGTCAAATTCAATTTTTGGTAAAATTCACGGTTTTCTAGTATTTTTAGTATAATTCTAGAAGGAAACATTCCACATACGTGAAACTTTGCACATATGATGAACGTGTCTAATGCTACCAAAATATATGGTTGCCATGGCAACCAAGGTGAAAGATCAATTTTTGTGAGAAATCACATTTTTTTTTAGTATTTTTAGTATAATTCCAGAAGGAAACATTCCACATACACAAAACTTCACACATATGATGAACTTGTCTAATACTAACAAATATATGGTTACCATGGCAACCAAGGTCAAAGGTCAATTTTTGTGAGAAATCATATTTTTTTAGTATTTCAAGTATAATTCCAGAAGGAGACATTCCACATACATGAAATTTCGCCCATATGATGAATGTGCCTAATACTACCAAAATATATGGTCATCATGGCAACCAAGATCAAAGGTCACGTGACAGGAAGTCAAAGGCCAATTTTGGTATAAAATCATTTTTAGTATATTTAATGTAATTCCAGAAGGAAACATTCCACACACATGAAACTTCACACATATGATGAGCGTGTCTAATGCTACCAAAATATATGGTTGCCATGGCAACTAAGGTCGAAGATCAATTTTTGTGAGAAATCACATTTTTTAGCGTTTGGGTACACAAAGACTTAGCATTGATCATAGCAACGTAAATCAACAGTACACAGTGTAGACGCGCTTGTTACTAGTACTGACCAAAGATATTATAAGCATAGATTCAAAACTACTATACCTACACTGTTACGCTCAGTGACTCCTCGTGGAGGCACAAATATCGAAGTGTGAATTCGACATGCGCGCCGTTCTTTTTGGCGATCTGCGTAGGGAAATAAGAACGCGTACGTTACAGAAATTTCATTGTTAAAAGAGGTTAGCGTGCGTGTCTTTTTACAACGCGTTCTATACGCACGGAATGCATTGTCCGAAATACTTGACGCACACTTCTGCGCTCTTGGGAAGCAAACGCGCTAGTTGATTTCCCGTTGTGAAGGGGTAAGAAATTAATCGCTCATGTAAAAGTGCTTTACTTAATTTTATAAAGATATAGGAACTGACTAATAAATGTAGGCGAATAAGTGTATGAACTTTAAACCAGTCATTGTGCATTCATGTTCAAGTGTACTTATTTGTAATGCTGTCAGGAAGAATTTAACTTCTTGTAAGTAGAATTTAGTGTTGAGGAATGAATACTTCTTACATTACAATGTTCCGAAATAGTATTAATACTTTTGTAAGACATTTATTTCCCTGTAGCCTGTGCTTTTTTAAAACTGCTGGACAGTAATCAGCACTTCCACCCCATATTTTGGGCTGCATGGGGAGTCGACACGCCATCCTAAATTTGGAATCTATGCTTGTAATATTTTTGGTACTGACCGTCCATTCCAATGATGTGCATGCTACCACGAGCAAGCATGCACATCGTATTATGTGCACATATTTTCTGTATAGCGCACTGAAGGCGTTCTTTTTGCACAACAACAAAAGGGCGCATGAAGGGAAACTAGTACGTGTGCAGACGCCTCAAACACGGTCACACTGGTCTGTTTATGTATGTCGATCCTACACATAGATCAGTGCGCCAGGGGGGGGGGGTCGCCCCCTGCAACAAAGCCTACGAAGGCCTCTGTCGGAAATTTCTAGTCTCTGTCGGAAATTTTTACCACCTTAATTAAAAATTCTCACAACGGAAAATAGTAGCTAAAATTCTTAGGGTTTACTTGCAACACTTCTTATGTTATTAAGCAGAGTTACACATCGAAATGGTTACTGACAAGTCCTGGAAATGTCATTTAAGGCAATCTCGGAGATATTTTAATCTAATATTTTCCGCGCACTACACGCCAGATGATGGTGGCGCTACGCTTAGATAGTACCAAAGATACTAAAAGCATAGATTTCACACTCCTATACCTACACTTTTACGGAAATTGACTCCCCATGGAGAGGCAAATATCGGGGCGGAAGTATGGAATTGACAAGTGCGCCGTTCTATTCGACGATCTGCGTACGAAAAACAGAACGCGTTACGGACAACGCCATTGTTATAAAAATTTTGACCCACGTGCGCTTTGACAGCGCGTTTCATACGCGCAATATACCTTTCTCTGTGCATTTATCTAAATGCACAGAGAAACTCACGACCGCGCACTTAAAAATAGAACGCGCTAACTGCGTTCCCGTTAAATGCTTGTAAGAAGTCTACGCACATTTTTAACAGCGTTTTTGACAAGACCATGGTAACTGACCTATTTATAGATTGCGGACTTCAAAGCAGTCATTGTGCATTCATGACAGAGTTTTTGCCTGACATGACACGGGGAAGAAGCATAACTTATCTGTGAATGGAATATATTGAGGAGTGATTATTTCTCAGATTTAAGAGTGTTCCGAATTAACATGTAGTTACACTTGCGCAAGACTTTAATCTGTCTAAGTGTTTCAAAACGACTGAACAGTGATCAGCACTTCCGCCCTGATATTTGCGCCTCCATGAAGAGTCAGCGCGCCATTTTAAGTTTGGAATCTATGCTTATAATATCTTTGGATAGTACATCATTACTTCAAGATAATAATCTGTTGGAATTTTTTTGCTTTTGCCCCCCCCCCCCCACAAAAAATATCTAGCTACACCACTGCAGTGCACCATCCGCGATCGGCGCATTGTGTGTTATCTTTTCAAAGATATAGACCTTATGCATATGATGTCACAAAGGAGAAAGCGCTCCCTCATTTGGAGGAAAATGGAGGAAAAGCGCGTATCATTGCAAGCTACACCAATAAATGCAGACAGCTGATTTGTAACAAATCGTACACGCGCGTAAGTCTACTACACGTGCGGCGAAATCTACGGCGTGAGTGCACGTTTCAGACGGTGCTTCATTGTTTTCACCCAAAATGACGTCAGTGTGATGTTAATGCATAAGGTCTATTATTAGTATAGATGCCAAAGTCCTATACCTACACTGTTATGGAGATTGAATCCTCATGGAGACGCAAATATGGGAGTGTAAGTGTTAATTTTACATACCCGCTTTTTTATTCGGTGATGTGCGTATAATAATAGGTACGTACAGGGAATTCCATTCCTAATATAGTGTGGCTTGCGTGAGCGTTGTGTACGCGCAGGATAACGTTCCCTGTGTTTTATCCGGAATACGTGACACTTTTGGGCGCTCCGGAAATAAACGCGCTAGTTGATTTCCCGCTGTGAGTGCGTAAGATATAAAAAGCTCCTCTAAAAGTGCGTTACCTGAAGATTCAATAAAAACTGACCAATAAATAAGCCCATGGACTGAGCTTCAAACGTGCCATTGTGCGTACATTTTCAAGTGCACCTAAATGCAATGCAAAATGCCGCTAGGAAGAAATAAAGTTCTTCTTTTAAGTGAAATCTGTTGAGGAGTGATACTCCTTCAATTTACAATGTTTCAAAATAACAAGTGTTCATGCTTTTGCAAGACATCTGTCTGTTTGCTTTCAAAACGACTGAACAGCGCATGATCAGCACTTCCGGCCCGATATTGTGGCTCCATGGGGAGTCAACGCGCCATTTTAAGTTTGAAATCTATTTTTATAACATTTTTGTATCTTTCCGTTTAGCGCACACCCTATTTACCATTAGTGCTATCATGAAGTCTGTAGGCCAATGGAGTTTTAGATTCGTATTCTTGGGGTTAGATTTACTTGTGAACCCAAAGGTAATAATAAGTAAGGGTACTTATCGTTTTTGTCACACGTTAGTACATTTGCGTCAGATACTGTGATGTGTAGCCATTTCATTAAGTTGCTAAGGCAATCCATATACTAGACGCAGTGCAATGATGTGGATGCGAGCTAATGCGTGATTGTGCGAATTAAAGCATTAGAGGTTGAAGAGGCATTAAAGACACGCTACAGGTGTAGGGCGCGTTACCATGCCCACATTGCTCAGTGTTGTATTTTTTCCGAAGGTGACCTACATAACGTGACCTCCAATTCGGGGTTCAATTTCGCAGGGTTTAGATAGTTCTCACGTGACGTCACAGGAGCTTTTCACGTGTATTATTTCAGCCATGTCAGAGGGCAACCCCAGCATGTGTGTACAGGCTCGCCCTCAGACATGGCGGTTGCTATAAACCCCTAGTAGTCCATCAGGGCAGACCTCAAAATTTGCTTAAAAATTGGTTTTCGCTGCACCTATTTAGTACCAAGGTTTGATGTCAAAATCTTGTTTGTTAGAGTATCTTCTTCAAGAATCTCGATGTTTGATGCTTCGGGAGGTGCTATTCTGAAAACAAACGGCAGTTGTATAACTTACTAATTTACTCCGCTCTGTGAGAAATCAACACGCGGGCTTTCACCAAAGACAATAATCTTCGACGAAAGAACCAATCGAAATCCTTACACGTAGTCATGTGGTACGTCTTCTGATACAAAAAACATCGGTGAGACGGTGACCGCCGTACGCCTTACACGTTACTGTAGGGCATAGTGTGCACTGCATTACATGCCAATGTGTACTATACTATGCATGCAACACACACCATAGCCTAACGATCACGGTTCAAGAGAAAGTACGTGTCACTTCCTAGCATGAAAAACGCGAAAGGTTGTCAAATTCTTTGAAAAGAAAAAGCTGGCGTAATCATGTAAGATGTGTCTTGTTTACTCGGAAACAATCCGAGGTGGTCGCTTTCGCTTAAATCGTCTGTCCGAGTTGTTAAGGGTGGTGCCTGATTGGAGAATTGTAACGTTAACACAAAGTACCAGGGCTAATAAGGGCAGAGTTTACTTGATCTTTAAACCTTAGCAACAAGCAGAGATTCGTTAGTTCATATTTATGGAGGAATGCCATGGAAAATTGGGAAAAGTTTGCATGGGGATGAGTTATTTACATAGGCGTAGTGGCCCAAAATGATCGGGGGGGGGGGGGCCTGGAACGACTTGCCCGAAAAATATAACCCCAAATTTCTGCACGCTCCACGCACGTTCGACACGGGGAACATTCCCCCTCCCCTTTTGAAAATTTTTGAAAAATTTGGTGTCCTTATATGCAATCTGGTGCCACATATGCTACCTTTGAAGTAAAATTTGTGTTAAAACATTTACGTATTTTAGGTACTCAAAAAAAAAAAAAAATGGGCATTACCCCTCCTCTTTGAAAATTTTTGAAAAATTTGGTGTCCTTACATGCAATCTGGTGCCACATATGCTACCTTTGAAGTAAAATTTGTGTTAAAACATTTACGTATTTTAGGTACTCAAAAACAAAATCGGTATTACCCCCTCCTCTTTGAAAATTTGTAAGAATTAGGTGTCCTTATATGTAATCTGGTGCCATATATGCTACCTTTGAAGTGAAACTTGTGTTAAAACATTTACGTATTTTAGGTACTCAAAAAAAATCGGTATTACCCCCTCCTCTTTGAAAATTTTTGAAGAATTAGGTGTCCTTACATGCAATCTGGTGCCACATATGCTACCTTTGAAGTAAAATTTGTGTTAAAACATTTACGTATTTTAGGTACTCAAAAAAAAAATCGGTATTTCCCCCTCCTCTTTGAAAATTTTTGAAGAATTAGGTGTCCTTACATGCAATCTGGTGCCACATATGCTACCTTTGAAGTAAAATTTGTGTTAAAACATTTACGTATTTTAGGTAGAAAAAAAAATAGCATCAGTGAGGGTGGGGCATGGCGACATGGCCCCTCAAATACACCACTGATAATCATAATATAAGTTTAACCATTAAAAAACACACTGATGAATTAATACGGAATATATAGGTGCTGGTGCAATTCAAGTGAAAACTTAATATTAATTACCAAGGAAGTTTTTAAATTATCAATACCCTTTAGCTACATCATTGCATTATTTTTCTTTCAGTAGTTGCCTGAAAAGTTCTCAGCATTTTGCCCGAATTTTCACAAAAACGTTTGGTTGGGGGCTGCAGCCCCCCGTGCCCCCCATCCCCCCACCTCCTACGCCTATGGTTATGTATAAAGTCAACTATAAAACTCAGTGTGGAATATATACTTGTAGATAAGTATCATGATTCTGTTAAAAACAGACCCAGTTTTTCTGATATGCATACTAGTCTACAGTGTTCATTAGCAGGTGTTAAAAATTGCAATGAGACCTCCTGAACTTCAATTAGACACTCCATTACAGTAGCCACAATTTAACTTACTACTTCTCTGATGGAATGGAGGAAGGGTGGGGAGGGATTGTAGTATATGAACAAACTGCACCTTACACACATCAAAGATTTAAAAAATTTTAAAACTGTGTTCCATCTTATGGGAATTCATTTGGATTTGATTGATTTACTTTGGATAATCTGCAATAAAGCATTGCAATGGCTTGTGGTTTCTTCTCTGCTTTTGTAACAGCTGAGATATACAAATTAAGAAATAGGACATGGTGTTTCCTTGTACGTTTATAGAAGGGTGTTGCCCCCTTTACTTTATTTATCACCTTTTTTGATCTCATCCTCTCAGGCATTCTCTTTGTACCTTGTCCAATACTGCAGGAGGGCTAAGCAGTCCACACAGTAATACCCCACATGGGACCACTTCACTTTCAGTAGTGCCAGTACCATGCCATATATATTTTGATTGTATTATTTATAACTATTTATTGTCAGGAATAATCAGCAGACTGTACAAGTTACTTAATATTCATCAGTGGTCTACATGAAGGATCTACTGATCTAGCTGAGATGCAGAAGGAGGGAGGGGGGCTCCTTCAGGGCCAAGATTTAGCCAAAAGGTCCCCCCAAATAAAAAAAAAAAAAAATAATGTACGAAGGACCCTGTGCCTCTCACCTAATACCTGTATGCCAGTGACTTGAGTCGTCACAGATATTTCTTATGGTACAGGGACTCAATGACATGTTGTCACAGAAGTCTCATTTAATGCTACGTTAACAATCTCATTTGAAACTTTTGCTTCATACTTAAAGTTCATACCTTTAAAAGTCAGAGCAATCAATCAGTCCACAGCAGCCTTCTATTAGCAAATGTCCACATGTGCCCTTTTGACTTCACAGAATACTCTCAATGTCCACTGGAACATCCCTTACCCTAAGTTACAGAAATATTACCAGCATTACCTTCAGGCAAAATAAAGTATTCATACTGAGAATTGCCAAAATGTAAAAAAGTTCTATCTTGTTCATTGTGTTTAAGATGACTCTGGTCTTTTTAATACAATATATTCATGTTGATTATCCCTGCACCTTCTCTACAGACTGTCACTGTGGCAGTAGGTAATGGTACTGCTAGTGTGACCAGAGTCCTCTGTAACTTTCTACAGCTCCTATTCAGAATGAATACCACAGTATCCAGGGCTCGAAATGAAGGGGGCCCGTGGGCCTGATGCTCCTAGAAATTCGCTCTGGCCCGTAGCTTCTACAGGGAAAGGGGCCCGGTTGGCTCTTAAATATTTCAAGTATAACTGTACAGTCTGCACATGAACCTCTCCACCCACAAGTAAACGAACCTATATCTCGCACGGCTTGTGTACAGTATTTCATACCCTGACAGTCACTAAAAACCCTGCGAAACACACATTATTTCTGAAATCAGTTCACATCGCTCATTAACAGTCTGCTTTGTCACAACACGGAAGATCACTCACGCAGACGCACACCTATGTCATTCATGAGTAAATGTAGGCAGAGCCTCACAAGTAGAAAAGTACATTGGCTATTACAAAACTGGCACATGTACGGTATGTACAGTCCAGGTGCTGTATCATCCTACTCCTCTTGTGCAAAGGTGAAGCATTTTTGGTGTTTGAATATTTTTCTGTCCCAGTTCTTTTGTTGAGTGTCAGAATATTTTATGATGTGATGCTGAATTTATAAACTATTTAACAAAACCTACGTAGCCATGCTGTCTGAAGTATGACATTTCCCAGTAAGTTGGGACATACAGTGTAATAAGACAAAAATATGGAACTGAAAAATAATTTGAAGGGAACTGCAGCCCTCAGCACCCACCCAGTATGGATGACCCTGTAAAGGCTGATGTGAATACCAATTCTCAAATGCCAGACAGAAGTTTATCAAGTTTTCCAGTTTTTACTGTACCTGTAGAGTTTGTATACGACTTTTTGCCCACTGTCCCACTGAAAACAGTGTTTTCCATATACCCAACCCTGCTAGTCTGTCAGATATGACAACTTATTCAAAAATAGAAGGTCATGTGTTCTCAGTTTCACTCCCACAAGATTATGGAAAATAATGTTTATATTGTAGGGCTCACCAAGCATTTGCAGGATCCTAATATCAAGTACTAATTCCTGGAGCTAAGTGTAATCATAAGAATATTTTTTTCTAGATAAAAGAGTTCACGCATGGTGTATACTTGAGATACAGTAGGCTATGCAAGCAGTGTTGTTGTTAGCTTCACTTACATCAGTTTTGCGCTTTCTTTTTCTGCAGGTCACATGAAATACCAGAAGCAAGATTTCCCAAGCAAGACAACTGGCATAATCAGAATGTAGAAAATGTTTTCAATACTACACATGGGTTGGTTTGCTACATAAGGTCAGGGAAGAAAAGGGAACCAAATGTATTAACTCAATTGTTCAAACTGCCAAGTTTGGATTCCAATGACAATCCTCAAGTAATTTATTCTAAAGTAATAAGCAGACAAGGCTATAAAAAATTGTTCTTAGCATTCATTGATAAGGCTCACCTTGTGATGTGTTACAACAAAACCCTTGAAATTATCGATATTAGTAGTAAGGTGGTTTTGAGAGGACATCAGTTGCATGCAGCTGCTAAAACCATGGATGTAGAAGAAGGGGAAATCTTCGTTGTTGTGGGTAACTCTTCTGCAGTGACTGTTTTCAATCAGAATTTAGAGGAAATTACAAAACTTCCCTTAACCTTGGAAGATTGGAAACATCCAGCCGATATGAAAGTGACTTCTGAAAGACTGTTTATCATATGTAAAGTTAAACCAAGGGATCATGATACACCCTACAATTGGCCAAAGAGAGCAATGTCATTTAGAAGGGATGATGGGGAAATGGAAGCAAATTACACCATCCCTATAGATAGATTTACAAAACCAGTAAGCATAGCAGCACACAAAGAATCTGAATTTGTTGGAGTGCTATGGTCAAAAACCGCATCCACCTGTATGGTATCTTTACACACTTTGTCTGGATGCTGCGTATTTGTTCTTGATGTGAAGCATTCCCATACAATTCAGATTCTGAATAAAAATACCATGGCAGTAATAAACCAAACTGATGGACTGAAGTTTTACAATATGGTGAGTACATTGATTTTTACATATTTTACAAGCAGTATCATAAAATTTGTAACAAATTTTACTTGTAAAATATTTACCTGCCCACAGTTGCCTACAGCTGGTGCCATCCTGTTGAGTTCAATCCTCATTTGTTGGTTCAAAACACACACATGCACACACACCCATGCACGTATCACGCGTAGGAAAGACTTCCCACAGCACGGGCGCACCCATGCACGAATCACACGTAGGAAAGACTTCACACAGCACGGGCGCACCCATGCACGAATCACACGTAGGAAAGACTTCACACAGCACGGGCGCACCCATACGCACCCTCGCTTCCTTACCGGGACACGGGAAATGTCGCGGTAGGGGAAAGCCCCAAATTGCACAACAGCGGAGCTGCCAGAGATCTAGGCGACCAGAGGTGGCCGTTTGAGGGCGGGCTGCGGTGCCGTGCAAGCACGTGCAGCCGCGGGTGAGAGCTCGTTGCAGTGACGGAATTTTCGGGCAGCTACGCCAGTTTCGAGCCGCGCGTGAGCTAGGAAAGACGCGCGAGAGCGGAGCTCTCCGCTAAGGCCACGCGTCCCGATAAGGACATGTTGGTGAGTGCATGCACGCACACAGCCACTCCTCCATTGCAAACCGTGGAACATGTTTAGGAAATTGGCCAACCCCACTGCACAATCATTTGACAATTAGCCACACTAGTAGATGTAACATATCCTTTTAAAAATATTCACTTGCACTATCACAGCATTTGTAGCATTTGCTGAAACACTTTGAATTGTCCTCACCAGGCGCGGTTTCACGGGGGGGCTTTGGAGGCTCAAGACCCCCAAAATTCGCTCAAGCCCCCCCCCCCCCTCAAATTTTCAGAGGTTGTGTTATGCTATATTTGCGTGTACTGAGAAAAACAAAATTGCCCAATACACTTGTGAACCCCTTGGTCCAGTGGATTTAATTTGTCAAGGGAAACTGTCGTCTGTGTCTCGAAATCACATATTAGGTTCACGATTTCATACAATGGAAGTTGGGTCAGATAAGTAACATAAGTAACATCTATGATAGTATGTACGTACATGTAAATCAAGTTAACAGATTAATCATCTGTTGGAAGTCCAGAACGAGTCATTTCGTCGCTGATCTCTTCAAGCTATACTAGCAGTCCTTTTAAGTCAAATCTACAGGCCGAATCGTTACTCCCATTAATGTGAACAGGTCCAGTAACGTTTGCTACATTCTTCCAAATAAAAAAAATATATGCCTGTATATACGTTACATCTATATCATGGTCAGGGGCGGTGCACTCAGCTGGAAGGGAGGCCTATCCCCCTGTAATTTGTAGGAAAAGTGGGAAAGAGTAGGAAAAGAAGACGGAAAGGAGAAGAAAAGAGGAGGGCGGGGTAGGCCTATATCTGATCCATATAGTTAATCCACAGCTTGCAAGAGGCCATATTTCGGTTTCTACCAGCCTTTAGATACGATTTTATAATGCACAAATGAAGCAAGGCAAATTTTCTTAATAGTTCGAGAATATTTCTGTGGACTCCACGCACGTATTTTTGCGTAAAACTTTCCCCGACTAGAGGGCAGTAATGTGTCCAAAAGGGGACTTAAGGAGGTTTGTTGATACATACCCTTCGACAAAAAGGGCTCCTCTTTCACCTAACCAAAAATATTAAGAATGTTTTGAAGCCATATGATCGGGTCCAAAAATATCCCAAAGACAACACCATTTTTGCATCTAAGCAACCTTCAAGTAACCAAAATTTCTCAAAAGGGGAGGGGACCCCTCCCCTTAGACCTATCCCCGAGAACAGCCCTCTTTTACCCAACCAAAATTTAAAATTCATGAAGTTATGAACAGTTTCCTGCCATATATCAGTCAAAACTGTCCCGAAGACCGCACCATTTTGCATCTTAGCAACCCTAAAGTAACCAAAATTTCTCTCAGGAGAGGGGAACACCCCTTCCTTTAGACCTCTCCCCTAGGACCGCCCTCTTTCCCCAACCAAAAATTCGAATTCACAAAATTATGAACATTTTCCAGCCATGTATATCAGTCAAAAAATAACCCGAAGACCGCACCATTTTGCATCTTAGCAACCTTAAATTAGCAAAAATTTCTCAAAGGGAGGGGAGAACCCTTCCCCTTAGACCTCTCCCCTAAGAAGGCCCTCTTTCCCCCAACCAAAAATTAAAATTCACAAAGTTATGAACATTTTCCAGTCATATAGCCCAAAAATTTCCCAAAGAGCGCACCATTTTGCATCTTAGCAACCTTAAATTAGCAAAAATTTCTCAGAGGAAGGGGCACCCCTCCCCCAGGACGGCGGTCACTCAACCCATGTCCCCTATCAAAATAACCTTGCGCCGTCCCTGGTTATGGTACTGTTTTTATTATCTTTGGTTTCAGTGTGCGCGTGGCCGATTTACATATCTGAGAACAAATTTTATGATTCTTCCGTTTCAAGCCCCCACTAAGCCACCCCCTCCCCCCAAAAAAGTCTCGATCTAGATCCGCGCCTGGTCCTCACCACTGCACAAGAAAAGGGAGCTTGCATGCTAATCTCTAGCAATCAGTGGAGATGACCTATCTTCAACTTGTAGTTCTCCAGATTCTACAGTGGCTGACATTAATTTGCTAGCACTTAATGAACTTCATAACAACATGTTGCATCATGCCCAGCGAGTCTATACCATGTCCTAGCTCTCACTGACTACTCTGAATTAACAGGCCCTTTTACACAAACTGAGTGTGACTCTATAGAAGGTTTCACTATAAATCACAGATATGTCTGATCCAGTACTGATCACTGAGGGATTCCTTTAAATCTACTGTCATAATTTGGGAATTTAACATTTTGTTTGTGGTTCATGGTGTTCCTCATAGCTGATGTGTGACTGTCCTTCCACTTGTTTTGTTCAACCAGATTGTCGGTGTGACACGTACATTACTGTTTTATGGCTAGGGGAATTACCATATGTAGGGTGACCTTGGTCTAGGGGTGTCGGGCTGAAGTATAGCACCTCGCTGGTGTCTCAAAGTTACTGAACCACCCCTTGCTCTGGCGAGTGTCTTGTTAGTATTAATACTGTACATATATATCCGGTATAATCTGCAAGGGGAACATTTACTGCAAAGATAGCTGTTAATTCCACAAGGAAAAGAAACTTTAGTTAATCTAGCCTCTCTGTCCTAAGCACCTTCATACTGCTGTAGGATTGTGTTTTTAAGGGACTCTAATCGTGATTTACTGGAATTATCTTGATTTAATAGGCCTACTTACAGCATTGGTTTTGATGAAAGAGAAACCTCTGTGGTTATGATAGCGTGTGTATGTATGTGTGTATATGGGTGTATGGGTGCTTGTGGCACATAGCTCTTTAACACGATATCACAAGAAGGGAAACTCTGACAGTTTTCATACATGGTATATGGATGCATGGTATTGAGAGAAAGAACAATATTGTGATTCGTGGGGTTCAAAGGCTATCTGGGCTCAACCTCTGAAAACCGTGTTAACATGATATCTCAATGTAGGACGCTTCGATAAATTTTATGCATAGTGTGTAGTTGCCTTATGGTAAGAGGAAGAACTGTTGTTTTTGGTGGAGGTCAAAGGTCATTTACTGTAGGGTCATGGTGGACAGACTCTTAAGACTTTGTATATGCGGTATCTCGAAAGAGGAAGTTTCGATAAATTTCATAGTAAGCATGTACAGTAGATGTATTATAGGAGGAAAAACCCCTATTGCTTTTGGTGCAGTTCAAAGGTCAACCTTGTGACCATGATATCTCAGGTTAGGAAGCTTGGATAAATTTCGTACTTAGAGTGTAGATGCATTATGGTAAGGCCAGGAGCCCTATTGTTGTTGGTGCAGGTCAACGGTCATCGGGGACAAACTCCGAAACTTTGTTTACACGAAACAGTATCTCAAGGTAAAAAGCTTGGATAGATCTCATACTTAGTATGTAGATACATTATGGTAAGTAAAATAACCCTATTGTTTTGGTGGAGGTCACAGGTCATCTGGAGTCACCGGAGTCAAACTTTGTTTACACAATATCTCAAGGTAGGAAGCTTGGATAGATTTCATACTTGATATGTGGATGCATTATGATGAGAAGAGTCCTGTTGTTATTGGGTAAGGTCAAAGGTCACATGGGGACATGGGGGTTCATATTTTGAAAACCTTTACACGATATCTCAGGGTTGAAAGCTTGATAGACTTCATGCTTAGTATGTAGTTGCCTTATAGTGAGGGGAAGAACCCTATTGTTTTAAAATGGAGGTCAAAGGTCATCTGTGGTCACCAGAGGTCAAAAGCAATATTACCCAAGAATTGCAAAACTTGCTATGTGGGTCATCAGAAGTCAAACAACAAAATTTCCCAAGAATTCCCAAGATATATATCTGAGTCAACACAGGTCAAAAAGTAAAATATCCCAAGATTTCCCAAGACCATAATTTGGGGTCACCAGAGGTCAAAATGCAAAATTTTTCAAGAATTCCCTGCACGATCAGGTATGAACACAAAACTATTTTTCCAACATGTTAAGATAGCATTTGAACAGTGACTGAAAGAAATGAGATAACATGGCATTATTTGAAATGAAACATAAACCATCAAAACCTCAATGCATTTTTACATTATGGTTGTCCCAGGCAAAACAGCCCTGCATAAATCCTTCAGGAATCTTGCAGGAATCCTTCAGGAGACCTGTAGTACTAGAGCAAATCCTACAGGAATCCTGCGTTTTCATAGGAAATCCCACCTTGAAACCTTCATTTTCCTGCATTCAGATATCAAAGTCATGCAATAATCCTGCATGCCTGAGTAAAATCCTGCAGGATTCCTTTAAATTACTACAGGACATGCATATGTCCTGTATCAGTGTCCTGCAGTTCTCCATGAAGTCAAAATAAAACCTGCAGGATTCCTTTATTTCTAGGAGCTATTAATAAATACCTGCAGCCTTGGTAGGTACAGGGCCTATATATATATATATATATATATATATATATATATATATATATATATATATATATATATATATATATATATATATATATATATATATATATATATATATATATATATATATATATATATATATATATATATATATATATATATAACGCTAATTCCCACCTTAAGGGGAAATTCTTATATCTGCTTGTACATAGGGCGAAAAAAAGATAATAAAATACATAAGAAATAAATTCGCCCTAACGTCTAAACATATAAATTAACGTTATTTCAATGACCAGCCATCCGTTCGTGTTAAAAGCTAGGTGTCCGTAAATTTGACAACTTTGAAGTAATGGCATGTAGTTTGTAAATCTAAGAGGGCGCCCTTGTAAGTTTACGTATTCCTATAGAAAAGGTGTGTGGAAACGTTAAGGCGAAACTTATATTTCACCCGAAAATTTTTTTCCCCTTAAGGTCGACTTTTCAACAACAACTTTCCCCCTAAGTGCCGAATTAGAGAAATATATATATATATATATATATATATATATATATATATATATATATATATATATATATATCATGATAGGTTGCGTGTGTTGGAAAGTAAAGTACACAAAAGTCAAAACAAGACAAAAAATGGATACAGATACTGTATCCATTTTTGTCTTCTTTTGACTTTTGTGTGTGTATATATATATATATATATCCCCACCCCGGGGATTTCCGCCTATTATGGGTATGCGGTTCAATGGTTCTAAGTTGACTTCTTTCCCCTTCCCCTAGCTCAGATGTCCAAATTTGTGCATAAACCAAGTAGGAGAGGGGACAACAACAAATAAAAAAACTATGGGTAATAAAGGACTAGCTATTAAAGATTTTCGGCAGCAATTTTCTGTTGGTTGTGAATCCTGGAGCTAGCCTGTTCCCCCACCCGCTTTCGTTTTGTTTTACAGACTTCATTAGGAATATTTTGTAGTAACATATACCATAGCCTTACAGCACTCCCCAATACTGCAAGAACCACTTTTATCCATTACCATGTCCTGTAATTTATTATGCCAGAGAGTTGGCAACTCCGTTTAAAATACAGTAGCTATCCAGAGGAATTATACAAACATGTTCCACGCTCCTCAACAACAGTACTGAATTATTGCTGTATTGTTGCACCCTCTTTACACTGTGAAGGGCAAACCCTTTTAACTTTTACAACAGTGGTGCAATATCCAAATAAGCTGAACTCTGGTTGTTGCTGTCACTGTCACTGTCCACAGGAAGTCAGTTGTGATTGGACAATAGCCACATGCAAATCAGTGGAGGTCTATTCACGCAAGGTTTATATTCAAAGCCTTTGAAAAGCACAGCACAGCTATGAACAGATTTTGTACAACAGTAATACAGTGCTAGTGTATGCACTGGTCAGTAGGCTACTGAGAACAAGAAGGCAAAAGAAGCAACATGGCTGCTGGAAGCAAATACTGTAACTCTGTTCATGAGAAGGAAAAATGTTTGAAGAACAAATTCTTACATGTGGGAGAAAACTTACAGGAGAACAGTAGGCTACATATGACAGGATCAAACCAGCTTTAAGCATTAAATTTAGCAAGAAATCTTAAGCTGAAATGTTACTTATTCTTTACATGGACCTTTGGTGTTTTTGTATCAGAAATGCATTGCTAAAAAAGTGGACATTTTGGAACTGTTGTTGGTGGAGTTGATCTGTTTGGAGTGGCAATTAAGCCAGTGACAATTAATTATTAGCTGCATTACCAGATCAATACTAAGTGCAGAAAATTTTGAAAAAAAAGATGGACTGGATTGTGAAGCAACCGACAAGGAATTAAATGACAGGCTTTTCTTTTAACTGTTTGTGATTTTAAGTGCCACCATGGCTAAACTCTTGAAACTGATAACTCAGAGAGCTTGTAAGCAGGAAGATCACATTAAATCAGTTGTTGAAATTTCAGCGATACCTTACTTATGTGTATGAATATGTTATAAGGAGTTTTATGTCAATTCACAAACTACAAGCCCTTGGTGATTTTAATTGAAAGTTCTGTGAATTGAACTATGTGAGGTACAGTAGTATCTCACACTATCACATTAAACGCTGTTCTGGAAGGTTTTTTTCACAAACTTACTAATTGCCCGCTGCCCAGTGCTAATTGGTTAAAAAAGGATAATTACTGGATTCTTTTTTAGGGACCTTCAGATATTTTGCAATTGTCGTTTATATTCCCTGCATTTTTACTTCAAGCTACCTGCAACATTCCTGTATTATTACTGCAGGAACCTGTAAAACTTCTTTTCAATATCCTGCAAAAATTTGTCATTACCCCTTAAGAAACACTGCAATTTTCCTGTAAATTACCGGCAAAATTCCTGTACTGATACTGCAGGAACCTGTAAAGTGACCTCTCAATATCCTGCAAAATTCCTTCAGTGACCCCTTTAAAAAGACTGTAGTTTTCCTTCAAATGACCTGGAAAATTCCTTTATTATGACTGCAGGAACCTGTAAAATGTCTTTCAATACCCTGCAAAAATCCTTCATTATTCCTTAAGGAACACTGCAGTTTTCCTTTAAATTACCTGCAAAATTCTTCTATTGTTACTGCAGGAACCTGCAAAATATCCTTTCAATACCCTGCAAATGTCCTTCATTACTCTTTACGAAACACTGCAGTTTTCCTTCATAAATCCTGCAAAAAGGTCCTGCAGAAATTTTGCAGGAAAAGTGAATGGTTTTGCTGCCAAAAACCTGCAGGACTTGATGCAGGATTTTTTGAAGGATTTTATGCAGGACTTTTTTGCCTGGGGTTCCACAGAGAGTTCAATTTACCCCCAGAATGCTTTAAGTGCAGACTTTTCTTGGTAATTGATTCTAAACATGCATCATATTGTCAAGTTCCATTTAAATCAAACATGGATCCATTCACATTAAAGTCAGGAATGCAGGAATAGATCACTGCAGGATTATCTCATGTAGGTGAAAGGGAAGTTTTTCTAATAACCATCTGAATGAAAATTGACCAGCAACTGTACATTCTCTACCTCAGGAGCTTTCATTATCAACGTGCTTAAATTCTTTGTTCATGAATATGAAATTGTAAGTATGGGTCTAAAACCTGCCACGAGTTGTCTTGATTTTTCCCACTTCTGAGACCGTGACACCATTGCATTCAGGGAAGGCTTACTTCTTCGAAGACATCTACTGAGTCCGCTGCAAAACTCCCAAGGGTTGACCTGGTAATTGGATAAATGTGTACACGTGATAAGAAAACTTTAGAAAGTAGCACTTTGTAGCGTGTCCCTTTCTGAAAATTGTTGAATTTGACTTTTGTTGCTGTGCAGGCCAGTTTCAAGCCTGTTTCAAGCTTTGAGGGAAAGTCAAGTACTGGAAATGCAACAACAGACAGTCTAGTGGGTTAAGTACAGTAATTTAGCCATTTCATTGTCCTTATCTTTAAGGTTACTTGTTGCAAAGGCAGCCCAAGTTCCCTACATTATTGCTGGAAATCATCCTGACCATCCGCTCTAGTCAGCAAGGTCTCATTACCTCCTATTTACATATGTATACCATTATTGCCTGCTATCACTTTCTGGCTAAAACCAATACTTTTTCTGACCGGACATCTGTTAGTAGTGGTATACCACAGGGTAGTGTGTTAGGACCTGTGCTTTTTATCTATTATGTTAACGACATGCCTGATATGGTACAAAGTTTCATAAAGATGTTTGCAGATGATGCAAAGATTTTTACTCCAGCTGAATTTGTAGCAAGTACACAACAACTACAATTAGTTCTTGATAACTTACAGAACTGGGCTGATCAGTAGCAACTTTGTTCCAATGCCAGCAAATGTAAAGTTATGCACCTGGGTTCACGAAACGCATGTCAAGGTTACACAATGAGGGAAACTAACAACAAATCTATCAACCTGGAAAGCACAAAGTGTAAAAAGGCTCTGGGTGTTTACATGGACAACGATCTTATGTTTAGATCACATACTGAGGTGGTAGTCAATAAAGCAATAGAATTGTTGGAATGATAAGATATACCTTTACGTTTATGGACTGTGATATGTTTTGCACGTTATTCTCCAGTCTTGTTAGACCTCATCTCGAATATGGAAATGTTATTTGGGCTCCATGGTATAAAAAGGACATTACCCTTATTGAAAATGTACTGTACAAAGGAGAGCAACATCAAATATAAGGAACGATAGTTATGTGGATAGACAATTAAGAAGCTGAATCTTCCCAGTTTAACATACAGAAAACTACACGGTGACCTGATAGAAGTTTATAAGTAGGCTGTACCCATAATTATTACTGCACTGAGCAATTACTTTTTTAAAACAGATCAAGTACAACACGAGGCCACAGTCTGAAAATTACCAAGCAACACTGCAAGACCAATGTTAGATTATGGTTTTTCAATCTTACTATTTCAGTTATTAGTGCTCCATCCTTGAACAGATTTGATGCTTTTTATGGTGAAAGAAAGTTTTATGTTGAATTGGAGTGGTGGTTCACCCTGTTGCACACATTTTCCTGTCAAGATCTACTACAGGCTTTTAGCCTACAGTTAGAATCCTGCTATGCTATGCTATGCTATGCTATGCTATGCTATGCTATGCTATGCTATGCTAATAACACCCCTGGATCCCCTTCCTATAGAGGGCACCCTAGAACCTAACTCTTCCTTCTCTGCTTTGCCTTCACTGTGTCGACACATTTTGTGCGTTCGTCTGGTAAAACCTTTGGGAAATTTCCACTAATGGTGCAGTTCTAGTCTTGCTACCATGAGATATCATCCAACATCCTCTACTATCAGTCATGAGTATCCTTCTTTCTATAAACAGAAAATAACAGATAAATGCTTCATCGCTATGTGTATTTAGCTCGAGGAGGTAGCCTCTATAGGTAGGGGATCCTGCAGTGTTACTGGCATTTGCCAAATGGTTATTTCCTGTTTGACTTAATAATTCATACAAGTGGCTACTGTACATGTCTGGGGTCTCTTTGTTTGATAACATATTTGTGCTACCGTATATAGAAGACCGCAACATATTCATGCAAGATAACTTTTAGTCTCTCCTGGAATATATACTCTAATGGTGTGTAGTTGGACCTCCAGAATAGATCTAAAATCATTTTGCAATGCAAGCCACACTGTTGTTTAAAAGTTTGAGTCTGTTACATCATACTAGAGATACCATAAGTGGAAAATTGCAATGTGATTGTAAATGAGAACCATGGCAATATGAAAGCTTTTGTGGATGGTATTTTTCCTCCCCTGACAAATATGGCTTCTTTTTCCAATTGATGTGGTAGATGTAGTATGTTAAACTTTTTCTGCTAGGAAGAGTATTGTATAGCACTCCAATTATACCATATTAATGTACATACATTTCATTCACAGGCACATTTCTTCACATTTAATATCTTGGCAATTCGCTTATCCAGTTTCATTACAATGCCTGAATGTACGGGCCTGAAAAATTTCTATGGAATATCAGATGACGAGATAAAACGCAAAGACTCCGGTAGCAGTCAGT
This sequence comes from Holothuria leucospilota, assembly GCA_029531755.1. NCBI lineage: Eukaryota > Metazoa > Echinodermata > Holothuroidea > Aspidochirotida > Holothuriidae > Holothuria > Holothuria leucospilota. Next base: position 14,131 of record JAIZAY010000110.1, on the reverse strand, counting down.
TTGGAAATTTGACAAGCATTAGAAGAAGGTTTCTGCACCTCTTTAAAATTCTGGAAGAAAAAGATTTGGTGGGTCCTAGCAAGTTTGATGATTTTATTGCAGCTGATGCTAAAGTACGTGCCCCCCTTCTCTGGAGTCATGTGGAAGCTTACTGGAAGTTCCAAGGTATGTCAATGTTGAGTAACTGAATATGTAATAGCCTTAAATTTTATTGTTGTAATAGCTCTACAGTGTACCACTATACTTCACATTTATAAAGCACACCTGGTATGTTTATCTAATAATGTGAATATCAACATAAACTGCATGTTTTCATGTAATCTTCATGAGAAGTTGCTCCCACAGAAGGCACAGTTGTACAATCCAATAAAATACCCGTCATCCTAAAGTATATCTAGTCATAAAGCAGAGCTGATAAACAAGGTGTTCCCTATCTGCACCCACTCTCTTATTTGACTAAGTTTTATTGGCTTTACAGATCGTTCTACAAATATTTCCTTTTGTTTACCAAGTCGCTGCCAGTCATAGAATTTGTGGTGCTAACTGTGTTGACGGCAGGGATTAAGTTTGATAGCTGTCACTCAGCTGTCATTTTGTTGTGATTTATTGCTAACTTTTCTTCTATCATTTTTAATGTTCTGGGGGCTTGAATTTGACAAACATTATATCGAGGAAGGTGTAAATTTTACATACAATCTGATTTTTAGAATAATTTTATTGAAAAAAATGTCTGCTTTTGAAGAAAACCACATGTAATAATATTCCCACTACCAGTTAACCTTAAACATTCCATAAAATTAAGTGGCAGTGAAGGACATATTCTCCCAATTCGTTGCCAGACTTTCCCTATTCATTGCCAACTCTCACTACCGTTGGTTCTGTGGGATCATCTTGGCATGTTTTAAGCCATCTGAAGTAAGTGTAAAGTAAATTTTGAAGAATAATAATAAAAGAAAACACTCATGCAAGAGCAGGAATCTTCTCCCAGAACCCTTTGCTAGGTCTACTGTAATGAGGTGGGTGCTGTTACCACTTTTCAAAATATACAGATTAGATTGAAAGTGTACAAATATGTATTGCCCAGAACCATGAGTGTGACATCGGATCTTTGCTGGATAACTCTCTAGCCAAAGCTAGTACAAGCTTTGAGCTGGGTTGACTGGAAGAAGTGAGGGACATGTCTTACTCAACAACACATGGCAGCAACCCATGGCTTCGAAGTCTTTCAACCAATGATTACAGTTCATGCGCTACAAGTAGTCTGATAATCCTTAGCTGCTAAATGGAATATCTGCTTCACCCCTCATTACCTCCTATTTACACTTGTAATCCCCACTTACCCCCAGTAAGTTCCTGGTAAGCTTTAATGGCACAGCTAGTGGTCCTGGGCGACCTCCCGAGAGAGGGCGCCATGCTAGAATTTGAGACAACTGTTACTGTCAGTGTTTCTTATTTGTTTTGTCTTTTGGAATATAAAATTTAAAAAATCAAAATCTGGCAATGCTTTGTTTATGAGGTTGCAATTTTAGTCAATTATTTCAGTCAATGTGGGTCTCATCCAACACAGTGTACCGTACTTTCATAATGTGTGTGATGTATCCACACATGCAATCTGTTTCTCCTAGCACATTTTTAAGTGAAACTTTGAACAGTTATGACTGTGATTTCCCTTTAAAGATGATGTTTGGTCACTTGCTTGTTAACACTGTTTTGCAAGATGGTATATGGGATTGTATTTATCTCTAGACCATACAATAGGAAGCATGGCCATTCACGTTTTGAGTATGACAAATTTATAACTTATGGAGGTGAAAGTTCATGTTAGGACTCCAGGAAGAAACTGTGCATGCAAAATAGACAGTATTGCAAAGATATCAGAAATGTGTACTTTTTACATTAGGTCATTATTTACCTGAGGTCAGTGGAGGTCACGTTTTGAAAACTTACAGAAGCTGCAGTGCATATTTCAAAACAGGAAGTGCTTACATGTACCTCTCACAAAAGTAATCAAATGCATTACTAATAAAGAAAGGTTGTAGGCTAAATCTTAATGAGAGGAAAATTCAACATTGACCATCTTTGGGTTGTAATGGGATGTCTTAAAATTGAGTAATATTAGATATATTGGCAGAAGAAGCTCAGTCACAATGTACTGATGTAATCATCAAATTCTGAATGCAAGTTTATACTCAGACAAGGAGAAGTCACTATATTGCAGCTTGTTTCTCTTTAACAGTAGTATGTCATACTGTTTGGAATACCCATGTTATTTGTGATCTGATTTGGATGTAATGATATCAATTGCAGTTCAGTGACTAAACTGTACAGTATGTCCTATTTCTCTGCTGGAGCTTTCATTTTGCATGCTGTGATGATGGAAAAGGAAACTTTATTTCTGTTTGTCTGAAGTCCCACAATGTCATTTGTATGGTTCAAATATGGTTCGTAATGTAATTATACTTTTCATCTGGAACAGGTATCTTGCAGAAAACATCACTTGAAGCAGGACCCTCTGTGCAAGTTCATGTTCCTGTCACCCAAGAGGGAGGAGCGGAAAATCTGGTCAGCGTCAGCTGCCAAGAAGGAGCATCAGCTCAGCCACATTCACCATACACAGGTATTTCACTGTTTGCCACAGATATATAAGTAAAGCTAGTCGTAAGGGTAAAAGGTTGATTACTAGGGTTGCCATAGGTAACGTGCATTTCTCTGTTACTAACGGTGTTTAACAAAATGTCTGTTATTCAAAGTAAACATTGGTCATTTCTCATATGGCAGGCTAGCTATCCTTTAAACAAGAGAGGTTTTCTACGTACAAACAATTTTATTGTATATAATCTTTTATTTTTTGGTGGAAGTCAAAGGTTATTTGATATCAAGGCAATGTTTAAAATCTTACACATGATATCGTCCAGTTGGCAGAATGGATATACTCTGACACTGTTACATGTGAACATGTCCTTTGAAGCTTTCTGATGGTGGGGTATATTTCACTAAGACGTACATACACAAAATAATTATAAAAGCTTGGAGTTGTGTTCAAAAAAATCAAGCACTTTCTCTTTCTTTTCTGTTTGCAACTAAAATCAAGAAACGAATGCTCTAAGGTGACAATACATGGTTGGCTCTTTCATTCCTCCATCCGACAAGTTGTATTTCCTCAAACTGTGGAAATATATTAACAATGTTTTCAGTGTTTGACCCTCAGTGACCCCAGATCATCTTTGACCTTAACCAAAAACAACAGCTTTCATCTTCCCACCATAACCCATCCACATGCTATATATGAAATCTATCCAAGCTTCCTACCTTGAGATATTGTGCTCACAACAAGTTTTTAGTGGTTGACTGCCGGTGACCACAGATGACCTTTGACCTCCACCAAAAGCAGTAGCATTCACCTTCTCACCATAACACATCCACATACCAAGTATGAAATCTATCCAAGTTTCCTATCTTGAGATATTGTGTTAACAGTTTTCAGTGTTTGACCCCTGGTGACCCCTGGTGACCCCAGATAACCTTTGACCTCCACCAAAACAATAGGGCACACCTTTTTACTATGGTAAATCTATATACTAAGTATGAAACCTATCCAAGCTTCTTTCCTTGAGATATCTTGTTAACAAAGTTTCAGTGTTTGACCCTCGGTGACCCCAGATGACCTTTGACTTCCACCAAAAATGACAGCATTCATCTTTCCACCATACCCCATCCACATACTAAGTATGAAATCTATCCGAACTTCCTACTTTGAGATATTGTGTTCACAACAAGTTCTCAGTGGTTGACTGCCGGTGACCCAAGGTGACCTTTGACCTCCACCGAAAGCAACAGCATTTATCTTCTTACCATAACACATCCACATACCAAGTATGAAACCTATCCAAGCTTCCTACCTTGAGATATCGTATTAACCAGGTTTTCGGTGTTTGACCCCTGGTGACCCTAGATGACCTTTGACCTCCACCAAAACAATAGGGCACACCTTCTCACTATGGCGGTTCCATATACCAAGTTTCAGTTTAGTCCAACTTTCCCTTATGGAGCTACAGCGTACCTAAGCAAGCGTCACAGACATACACACACACATACACACACACACCAACCTGACTACATAGGTTCCTTTTGCTAACGCAAGGAAACAAAAATCATAAAAACTGCAAGAAACAAGTATTACAGTTGATCACGTTAGGCTACTACCGAAGCAACTTGGGAACAAGATTTTCCACTTTCTGTACATTTGGTTGAATGAAGCTGGTAAAATCACATTCTCTTGAAGTTAAAATCTATAGACTACACAGCCTAAAGCTAAAAGTAAACTGGAACAGTAGCGTAAGTCGCAGCCTGCTCAATTAGCACTACGTAGCCTAATTGCTACTGTGTATTATTGTATCACTAGTTGTAAACCATGTCTGTCATAACTACTGATCAAACCAGTAAAAACTGGATATGTTCGGTGAGAAAAGTTAAACATGTGCTTCACTATGTGTAGCTTCGTAGTAAACTACTGCAATGCATGCACAGTGCAGTCTGCAGTCCTTAATTTCGACCACCGCAAGTTGGTGGTTATCAACTTACTGCGCTAGCAAGTCATTTGCTTGAACTATACTCAGAGCCATATGCTGAAGTGTGTTGCTGCTGTGTTGAGTTTGAAGAAAGAGATCGTTGTAATTCACCCTAAAATGCTACATTTAGAGGCAGAAAAAACAGAATTTGACTTTTAGAAAGCATAAAACTCTTGACAATAAAATTAGCCTGTTTCAGATTCTTTGCATGGAGATAAGGTACCTCAATTGAAAATTAATAAGAGTTGACAAGTATCAATGTACATTGTAATATGTGGACAAGACTATTAGTGATGTCTTTCAATGTGGAAGACTAGCTGCTTGATTCCAAGTAACAATGAGTTTCAAGTTGTAAATTGTAATGTAATGTATTGTTGTGCAAAGTAGGTAATGAATAACTTTTTAAAAAAAATCCTGCCATTACTCATTTTACAGGAGGAAGTCATCTTCACCCTAGAGAATCTATCTCCCTTCAGCCACAACAGCAGCACCACCAACAACTACACCAACAGGCCCATCAACATGATCAAGAGCATGCAGTAGCTTTCCAGCAAGAGCATGTGGCTCAAGAATTGCCAGTTATCACTTTGGAACAGGAAGCCCATCAACTGCACCAAGAGAATGCGGCAGCTTATTTCCAGCGAGCACAGGTAGCTCAACAACAGCCTTCTGTCACTTTGGAACAGCAAGCCAATCGACATGACCAAGAGAATGTAGCAGCTTTCCAGGGAATGCAGGTAGCTCAACAACAGCCGTGTGTCATTTTGGAACAGCAAGTTCAACAACATGCATACCAACAAGCATTAAGACAACAGCCTCTGTTACATCAGCAGCAACTCTATCAGCAACAATGGCAGCAGAACCAAGCATACCAGGAGCAACTCCAGGTATGTCAAGAGGGACTAGGTTACAACCAGGCACAGCATTATCAGCAACCAGTTGGTTACAGTCACTCTTTTGGTTATAACCAACTGCAGGCTGCTTTTGCTCAGAATCCTCCTTTTCAACAGTTCTTGAACACACCCACAGCATTCCATCGACAGCAACTACCAGCCATATACAACCAAGACCAGGGTGTCTTACACAATCAGCAGGAAGCTGCTTACAATGCCCCAGTTTACAGTCAGCTGCCTGGTGGGAGTGCTTTTGTACAACATCAGCAGGAACAATATGCAACATTACCTTACCAGCAGCAGCATTATGAACCACAGATACAACAGCAGGAATTGCAACGGTATCCACCTTACCAACCACATACATCATTGCAGCACCAGGTAGTTGCACCCTCCCATGATGAATTAGGACAGCATGATTTTGCTGAACAAATGACTGGCAGACAAGGGACCATCTCACTGAGCTCTTCCCAACATCCCCAGCAAGAACTGCAGTATCAAGCTGCAGCAGGGCCTTTGCCTGTAATTGAGGGTAGTACTGTAAGGGGTAAGTTGCGTGTGTAATCTCCATCCAACTTGTATTACATATTGTTAAGTTAGACAGCAGACCCTAGAGGATTGGTTACAACACAACTTTCAAAGTCCTTCCCGGAGGTTAACTTTTTCACACCAGTGAACATCATTTAAAATTCATGAGAAGCAGTAATCTAGTGTGTTCTTGTTGTACCTTAAGCAAGTATCATTTGTTTAAAATATCTTCTTGCTTCAAAATTGTAAGAAAGAAGGTTTGAAAAAATTAACCCTCTGTGGGAGCTGATATATTTCATAGCATGTGCAACCAGCTCAATGTCAGGCCAGAATTGCAAGATTGACAAGGTATTTTAGGTAAAATTTACTTAACAAAAAAATGGGTACTTGATGTGTGGTGCAGATAAAGTCGAACATAATTTGAAGTCTTTTAAAAGGAGGGAAAAAGATCAAAACATGAAGATGTTAAGAAAGAAGACATTTTCTTCTCCTTTAAAAACCAGGACAGGTGAAACTATGGTTATTGCAATATCATATAAAATATAAAATACATATTCATTTGTTTCTCTTCCCCAATACGGGTTTTTATATTTGACCTTCTTTAATAACATGAATGCATAAAAGGATTGATTTGATGCACTTTCTTGCCATACTGTTTACACCTGCCAAACATATACATCCTTGTTTTTGTTGAGATGAGGATCTAAGTCTCGATCTGCAGTCATGTTGGGGAGTGTTAAATACAACATGTGGATGTTTTATATCGAGTTAAATAAAGTCCAGACAGGATCTTGTTATAATAAAGCCACCAAAGCCTCAAAACGATGGTAGTTTTACTGACAGTGCTAAGAAGAGTACAAAAGACATGCACATGTTATTTGAATAAATAAAGAGAAAAGTATAGTTTAATTACAGTTTGTTCTGCAACAGATCACATGCTTAATTCTGCCACTTGGAGTCCCAGGGTAGTGCTCTGATATATGTACCTGATTTAGTTCTGAGGACGCATCAGACTTTTTCTTCAGTGATGTGAGAGCTTGGCTGTTCCTCCTATGGTGTTACTGTGCTGTACTCTGCAGGGCGTGGAGTATTCTGCTGTCCATTATGCTTGCATGTTCCATTGTTCTCGAGTTTTGAAATTTTTGATCATCTAGAAGGAAGGAATTTATTTAAAATATATTATTTTTAATTTTATCTTTGCAGATAAGAGATCTTTATTTCTGGAGTTTCTGAAGAAGAAGATAACAAGTCTGTCAGAAATGAATTATTTTACACCTTGGGAGAAGTCTTTCAGATGGAAATCCATAGACTTGTTTGTTAGCTGTTGGCTGGTATTGAATGATAGAAAAGCAATAGCAAATGTGAAAAATATTGAGGACCAGTGTAAACTAAAATACACAGAAATATTCACCCATGATAGACTAAAATCTGAGACCAGGATAATCATAGAGGGCGGTCCAGGAACTGGTAAGACAATGCTCTTAGCTCAACTTGCATTTGATTGGTCTACAGGTAAGATAGAGCATGAGGATGTTCTAATCTTTTTACCTCTGAAGACTGTTAAGGACAAGACACTCATTCAGGCTATTAAGGAATTCTACATTCCAGAAAATGCACCACTATCAGGAAATGACATTGCAAATATCCTTGCAAGTAATGAAGAGAAAATCTGTCTCTTACTTGATGGACTGGAAGAGTCCAGTGGTGAAGGAAAGATGAGAGCTAAAGAATCATGTGATGTGAGGAAAGTCATGAAGAAGGAGGAATATCCTAATTGTAAGGTGGTGGTTACATGTCATTCATACCTTATGCATGACCTACCAGATGGTCCGTTGCTTAAAATAGGACAGTTTGGTGAAGGAGAGAGAAATTCATACATCGAAAAGCTGTCCCTGGAAAATATTAAAAAGGAGGAAAAAATGAAACAAGTAATTGAAGATGATTTATTCTTACTAGGCCTCTGCAGTATACCATTGCTCTTTGCAATAACTGTTCATAACATTGAGAGCATGATTTTTGCAGGTGATAGTCACTTTGACAAAGTAGCTCCCTTCATGAAAACTATAGTTGAGACATTGTGCGCATCAAGCATGTCAGGACATGAAACATGGTCAGAGAAGGAGCAGCTGATTTGGGGAGAGCTGGCCTTTAATGGTTTATGTAAATCACATCAACAATTCTCCTGGCCAAAAGACTTCATTGAAACAAAAATTAGTAGATTGAAGCAGTGGCTAGATTGTCGAATTCTTGTTTTGGAAAGGGATATGAAAGTTCCAGGGATGGAATTCCAAGATATTGCTGAAAATTATGAAAAGCATAACATTGAGAAAATGGAACATGTGACAGGAAAGACAGGAACTTCACGAAGCTTAGCACAAGATGAAACTCAGCAGTACAAAGAAGACAGACAAGAAAGGGAGACACAATCAAATGAAGCTACAGTGGGAGTAAGATTTCTCCATGAAATTATCCAAGAATGGTTTGCTGCCACCTATCTGTGTTCCATGATGAACTATTATACGGATGAAGACCGATTCCATGAATACGTTATTAATCAACTGAACCAATTAAGTCCCAAAGACCTACATTATGTACTCCGCTTTACCAGTTATTTACATCCACGAAGCTGCCATGCCATTATAAACTACCTTCTCACCAACTTCTTGTCAGATGATGGTAGCATAGAATCGCATGTTATGGACTGTATTTGCTTTTGCTTTGCTGAGCATAATGACATTAAAGGAACTGATATAAAGAATAGTGTCGCAGAGGTGTGCAAAGAGGTTATGATAACCATTGACTTTGAAGATGGCAGGTTGCTTCAGAAAGCAAAATCATCCTTACTCGAGTATGCTTCAAATTGTGGAGTGAGTATGCTCAGTTCTTCCCTTTTGGTGTTTTCAGTTGGTCATCCTTGAACTAAATATGCATGCAGTCTCTAAAGGATTTATCACAGTCATTCAATTCATAGCTTGTATACATATACTATGTACATGACCCTTACCACTTTTCTGCAAACAGCAGACCTGAATAATATATGGGGATTCAAGGGTTACAATGTTTGAAACTTCAGTAATTGCCTAAAACACTAATTTTATACTCTAGCTGGCAGAGTGTAATGTGAGTTTATATGTTACTTTACACACACTTAAAGCGACTGTGAGAAACCCAGAGGCCATTCTTGGCCAAACCTGAGCTGAACGTTCTTATTAGAATGGAAAACATCCATTTAAATGGTTATATACAGACTGACAATTCTAGATTATATCTCTCAAAAGAGTTAAATCAGACTCCTGCTGTAATAGTGGTAGAGGAATATACACAATATGATGCTGTAGCTTAGTTGTATTTGATGTATACATATTTTGTGAATTGAAGCACATTTATGTACAGTTTATTATGTGGTCTTAAATGTTATTCTGTCTGTGTTATTTCCCCTGCTTAAATTTACCCAAGGCAAGCTGGTAAAAATACACAGATTGGTGCAAAAACTTGGTCAAACTGCATGCAATCTGTTATTGCAGATGCCTTCTATGATAGCCAATGGATACCAAGCAGACGTCTGTTGAACCAACACTGTAATTAATTCATCAGTTTGTTTTACAATACAGTTATTGTGTTTAATGGTACACCTGTGAAAGAGTAGTTTTCATCTGTTAGTTAATGTTAAAAATCAATCTCCAGATGTTTAGTAGGGTTTTTTTCTGACTCCAATAGTTTACTAAATCTTATTGGGTTTTGATTTCCTGCACCCAAGTACCTAAAAGAGATTTTAAAATAAAATGTGACTTTAGCAGATTGTATCAATAAATGGTCATTTAAGGTTCAAATGTTCCTTTTTGAAATACTCGTAGAAATAATTTTTAGTGACTGTATGAAAGCATTTACTATTTGTACGTTTATTAAATACAGGTTATCATAAAGGAAATTGAGCTCAGCAATGTGATTTCCGCTGTGGATGAAACATCTTTGACTTTCAATTCTGGTATAAAATTGCCACAATTGGATACATTAGAAGTGATTGAAGTGAGCCAGTGGGATCAAGTTCTTCACCAGGATGACTTCGAAAATATTCTGAAACTACTCAGTAAAGGCAAATCTATCAAGACAATACTGTGAGTAATTTGTTGTGCGATGAAACCTTGTTGTATTTCCACATTTTGAACAGTTAAATTTTTTATCAGATTTTATTGTGTATTTAGAAACTCTTAATGATATTGTTTTCATGTTTATCATGCATGCGGAAATGAAGACTTATTAACGTTTTCTTTTGTATCGTTTATTTTGCAGCTGTGTTTTTCCTTGTCATCCTCCCAAAATTGTAGATGAAGTAATCATAGAAAATGTAATCTCCAAGAACATTGAAGGTAAAATTAAAATTGATAAGTTAACTTTGAAACCAGTAGGTCTATAAATTATTCTTGTATACATGTGTCAAGAAATGCAAGTATGCAAAAGAGGGCCTTAAAATGATTCCAACTTAGTTTGGGGCATTTGTGCATGTACTGATAAAGCAAAACAGTGGAATGAATTGTGCAAGGGATGTCTGTTCAACATGGGAGGACTTTTAAAGGGAAAATACAGTCTCCCAAATTGCATTAGTGTACATACCCTTTCATACTAATTCAGGAATGGCTCCTATCAATCATTGGACAATATTTTTGTTACTTAATTAGGTGTCAAATTCATGCAAAATAATTCCTTGGTTTTCTTTCAATATTAAATTTTTAAACAGTAACATAATGAAAGATACTTGTGAGAGAATTAAGAGATTTGTAAGATTTAGCAGATTTGTTAAAATACACTTGGAGCGACTGCTTTCTACCTTCATTAAAAGGTGTTGTCTCACCTGCAGTGCCAGACTTAGTCTGGTTAGCGGCCTTCAACTCTGGAATTATGTTAAGCTGGATGACATTCAGGATTATTTTAACAAAATACACAGAGAGTCACAAGAACTCCATAATGCAAGGTCGCATCACCACACATGGGCTTTTAGTTCACAATGTAAAATGCTTACATCAGTGAAATGGGAGAAATGGTCAAATTTTATCTTCATGAAATAGCTAGTCAAAATAACAGCGTGAGTAATAATGTTCAAATCCATATGCTGCATACTGAAGAAACCATAAAGCCACAAGGGGGAAACCGCGTGACAAAGGAAGCAATTTTACAGTTGAGGCATTACCTTCCCCTTCAAGTGGATTCCAATGGTCAGAAACTGCTTGCGCTCTTATGAATTGGTTGGAAATTTAAGCGAAAGGTTTGCAATGTTAAGTGAAAAGAAACCAAAAGTCCGTCACAAATACTGTTTTGTTAATGCATGCATGGCACACACACTTTTCATGGATCCTCTTCCATTGGTACTCCATACATAGGAAATAAAAATACAGTTTATCAGATTGAGATATCTGAGGTCTGCTAAGCCTTGTACATCGAATATGTGTAAAATTCGTGTGACATGAAAATAACACAGTTGGATATTTGATTAAAAAGTATTAAAAATCCAGAAAATAGCCACAATTTCCATTAAAATTCATCAAATATTGACCATTTTACAGGGAAATTTCTATTTCACACTTGTATCATGAATAAACATGAGCGAAATATGCAAATATGTGACATCGAAAGAGGGACATACCATATATGGCACAGGTTTATAACCTTAGTTTTTTCAACCTTAATTTCAAGGACACTGGTAGCATTGTTGTTCCCTGATGGGTTTATTATAAAACTTAAAATATTTTTCCCTAAAAAATATTGATATCACTCACCAAACTATAATCTATATGATCAGTAATTAAGAAATAATTTATAAAGGGTTAACAAAAGAAATCATAACACTGTGCAACACTCCACATCATTATTTCTGCATAGGCAATTCGTTTCTTCAAAAACCATCAAACTTTGAAGGCGTATATTTTGAGAACGGTAAAAGATATTGAAATAATTCCAACGGATCTTTGATTGGAAGACTCAATTCTTTAAGTGAGAAGTGAAACAGCTCCTTTTGGTTGCATGTCACACAACCTTTAAAAAGTAGCGGATGAATAATTCTTCCTCATGGCCACAAATCAGGGCTTTACTCCAGGGATTTGCCCCTTGGAACCTGATTAGGACCTTACTTGGGCCACCCGTATGTCCAGTGTAAGAAAAGTTTCGATCATTTTCGTTGGATGCAGATAGTTGACCTGTGAGTGGTACAGTATGAAAGCAATCAAAATGACCCTTCAAGGAAAAAAAGTTCCCCACCCATGACTTGCACATTCTGTTTTGACAAAGCAATGGGATTATGAATAGAAGTTTTACAAGTAGTGAAATTTGTCAGTCTGCAGTAGTTTGCCCTGTCAAGTATCATTGTAGCCTACATATTTAACCAGATTAACATATTTTTTTCATGTGTGGACCTACAGTGAGGTATTTATGCATGTTGGAATTCTTTCTTTTGTATTGAAGTTGCATGGAACAATAGAGAACTCACTTGGACCTTGGATCCAAAGAACCAAATCTTTATCGTAAGATGTTATTAACATTTCTTATACTATGATATGATATATTACATGATTAGTGCTATGCTAACATAAATGTCCTCATAATGCTACCAAAAATCTGTTTAGTGCTCTGAAAGAATCATGGTAAAACAAATATTATGCTCATTTAGAAAGATACAGGTATGTGCTAAACTTACCATGGTTTACCAAAAATAGCTGCAATTACAATTTGTACTGTAAGCTTCTTTCTTGCATTACATGTCATTAGGACATGGGCCTCGTGGAGCCAAATCGCCCAAATAGTATCATAGTGGTCAAAGTAGCATTGTGGATACTCCTTACATGCTTAGCATGTGGGTGTGGTATATGGAAAGGAACAGAACTGAATTTAGTACAGGTCATAGGTCACTTTCATGTTACCAGAGGTCACATTCCTTTAACCTTTAAAACAGGACACTGTATTTCAAAGTAGGAAACATATATACTTTTTTTTCATTTTAATCATGAAGATATATATTGACTAGTTGAACTTAAAAGTTTTTTTCTGGAGGCCAAACATTCTCAGATGTTTCTAAGGATTAAAATGCCAACACTTAGAATAGGACAATGTCTCGTGCTAAGAAGATTCGAAACCAGTTTACACATGCTGTTTATGCATTTGCCATAATGAGGCAAGATTTATGTAGCTGCTGTTGTTTGTGGGTAATCATATATCACATTGGAGATTACCAGAGTTCAAACTCTGAAAAACTTGTAGTAAGCATGATGTACTAGTGTGGATGGTCTATGTTGATAAAATTATTGGTACAAAATGACATGTCTAGTACATGCATGGACATGCTTGTTCTATTGAAAGCTGAAGTGTAATGCAAAGAACTCAAGGAAACCTCATTTTATCTGAATCTGAACAAAGAATGTGATATGCATTTTTGAAAATTACATGAGACAGATAATAGCCTGGACATGCTTGTTGTGTTGAAAGCTGAATTCTATTGACAAGAATTAATGGAAACGTCAGTCTAGTTTATACATGGTAAATCTATCTCAAAGTGAACAAGAATATCACAAAGTAATTTTGCTAGTCAGTTTTTGAAATATGAAGGAGGTTAAGATAACATTCTGATTCTTCAAATTTTTAATTTATTCTAGTTAAACTTTAGTTGTATAAAGTCAGGCTTGGGTAGAAGATAATCAGATATAGTACCGTTAAACAACTCAATTGTATTATTTTTTGCACCGTTGTTATGGTTGTTATTTAAAAGTCGTAGATAAGTAAGGAACAGGCTAGTCATTACCAATTTACTTTTGACCGTTTATCACTTTACAGTACATATTAAACAAGTTTGCCATGCAGTATTATTGAAGTACAAGTACATACACATCCTAAAGTTTGTAGAACAATTTGCTTGTTTCACATAGCTGTTTGCAGTGATGCTGAGGAGGTTTAAAGTACGTAGTGAACTAAAATTGGGTGTATGGTTGTCCGTCTCAGTTAGTCGTTGGATTGGTTCTTTTGCCTGGTTCAGCTGTCAAGCATGGGGACATCGAATGGTCGTGTGGGGAGAAGTTACGATTAAAACACTCGTTACTAGGCTTGGGTGACTTACCGTACTCTGCTTCAGAGTTGCATTAACCCCTGGCCAGGAGTGGAGTA
>JAIZAY010000675.1:0-34053 GCA_029531755.1 Holothuria leucospilota | reverse complement strand
TGGAATTCTGGTCATGTCCACCCCCCCCCCCAAATATTGAGACGAAATCGACCGCTTCTTGATAGACTGAGCTGGTATTTTTAGTTTAATCTTTTAGGTGAGATACGTTTTTTTAATCTTGCGTGTGGCGCACAGACAGGAGGACGTATCCAGAAGAGAAATTTTCAATTAGAGGGATGGGGGCGAAAGTTCTGATTGATCAATTGTCCCTGTTGTAGGAGCTATAAGGGCGCAGGGAAAAAGATTAACAAGGGTAGTACCTACTCCCAGGCTTTTTGTGAAATATGTTGGTATTGGAAGTTAATGGCTGCAGTATGTCAAAATTGCAGCTGCTATACGTCTTGACACATTTTGAAGCACTCTTGGGTTGTTTTTTGTTATTTTTCTTCTCTTTTTTCTTGTTGTCTCAACTTTTTTTTGCACGGGCTATCGACGACAAATTAGGGGGCAGGTGCCGCGCGCCCCTGCCTATTGACGGCCATCCGCGTCTAGGGGTCCGCGGCTATGTCTAGCCACGAAGTATGCACAGTATATGGTAGACGTTTAGGATTGCCTTTATGCACGGTAAGCATGGCTTAGTAGACATAATTATCTACTTATATTGCAGTCAATATTCCCTAATTTTTTTTTATTATTTGTCTTAAAACCCCCATCGCTACATCGCCTCGAGCTAGCTACATCTCGTCCACCAATATCCTATACTTTTGTTGTGTAAGGTGTCACATTTGTGTCCTCAAGACTTATTGCAAAAGTAAGGGCTATATAAATTACATGATCATGCATGCTACTCCAGGTATAGGTTAGGGTATCAGGGACATGCAAATATAAGATTTAGGGGTTAGGATGTCTCATTAGACTTCATATACATGCATTGGTATCATGTTCGCTGATTAGGGTGTACACTCCCGAACAAAAATTCCTTTTGGTGACTTCATTCATATAATATGTGGCCTCCAAGAACATGGTTGATTGTTTAACTTAGTGAATATTCAAAAGAATGCAAAATCTGAGCCGCAATTAAACAGTATCGCTAGCCCAATCCCTCTTACGGTTAGCATAGCGTATAGTCATTTGTCAGTACCGCCACTCTCTCGCGCTAAGCAGCATATAACCAGAGAGTTAGCGCACGGTATGGCTAGCGCCTAGTGTAGCGTCGATTATGAGTGAAACAGAGTAATGTGACATCTGAGGTTATCAAGTCTACTAGTCTACTAGTTCTAGGGCTTCTCAGTTTATTACGACTGCCGAGATTTGACACTACATTTCAATCAAACAATAGCATGAATAATGAGAAAAGTATATGCAACTAAGTCATATCTAATAGTAATGCAAGCTTCAGCCCTTCTCCAAGAACTTTGTGGCGACAACGTCCCTTTTCACGGGGCTTAAAAGTCCCCCCCCCCCCCGCGCCCCCCACCACCCCCACCCCCGGTCGCAACGAACGGGCGTTTTGGATGTAGCCTTAAAGAGGAAGGGTGTAGCCAAATCAGAGTAGGCGGGTACGCGGCCGTACCGCGATGCTGGCAAGGTAAGCCATGCAGAAGCGACTGACTGGTTCTTTTCTTTTTGAGGGGGGTTTTTGCTTTTCAAGGTATACTGCACTATAGTAAAATTTGGTAGACATACGCGAGTGTTAGTCCACATACAGTGTGGAGTTGGAGGGGATCCGACGACTGCATTGCTCGCGAAGGAAGTAATGCCACTAGTCTAGGAGTTGGTGAATAAAAAAGGGAAAAGAGGTGGGGGGTGGGGTACTAAAAGGGGGGCAAAAGGAAAAAGGTGCAGGGGAATAGGGGGTGCGGGCGCAGAGATCGTGCATCCCAGTGCTAGGTTGAGCCACACCATGCGTTGCACGCACTGGCATGTTGCTGCGAGCAGGCATATTATTATAGTAGTTACAATTCCCAGGCCTATGGAAAATTACTTCCATAGTCATGAAAATCTTCCCTCCCAAAAGCAGAAGTGTACGCGCAATTGTTTCGCTTGGTTGGATTAGGCGCTATCTGGTTGGGCAGATTGTCGGCGGATAATAGATTTGTTTATTTCACGGACTGGGGGATCATTCACCTGTGCAAAAGAAAGAGTTGTTAAGGTGAAATTGTAACAAGGAATTCTACGGGCATAGCGAACCACTTTCAGAGAGCACTATTTCAACAAATCGTTCTCTCTTTTTTACAACGGCCTGATTTTCGTTGCAAAAAATTTCCAATTTGGTAAAAATTCTAATTTATTATTATCTCGATCAGCAAAACTTTAAGAATTTGTTTCCTTATATTGTGCTGTACAGTAAATTCTCACACTTGTCAAATGTCATGCTCGTTTTTTTCTCTGTTCTAACCGCCATAGCAGCTTATGTTTACCTTTTCTAAGATTGAATTACACGGGTTAAAATATTCCTGCGTGTGGGGGCTTCCCTGGGCCACCATTTATCCAAGGGAAAATCTAAAAGTTTAAAAAGAAATAATAGTATTATTTAATACTGCACACATTCCAAATTGAAAACGATAAACACCATATTATTGAAAATATCCACTAATTAAAAAGTCATCTGGTAAAAAACTGAGTACCGGACTTGATTTTATCAACGCCGGGCGAATTCTCACACGAAGAACCAATGCATGTAGTTTAAATTGCGGCAGTACAGGACACCCATTATGCTGTCAGCGGCCACTCTGGACAAGACACTACCAAATGGCTTAGCTTTCATTAGGCGGGGGGGGGGGGGGTTGAACTAACGATTTGGAGTTATCATGTTGCATATATAAATATATTTCGCAAAGTGTCATACACACAACCCTATAACACCCCACCAACCCCCGTACCCACAGAATTGTCCTTCTCTTCTTTCGTTTGAGCTTGATTAGCCTCTCCTCGGAATATACCCTTCCAGAGTTCTCTGAGTCCTTGTAAGTAGTCTGCCAGTCAAAACTACATTTTTGGGAGCGAATCGCGCGGATCTATTGGTTTAGCTATGTGAAGGACTACCTTTTGGGAGATATAATCCACAGGTATCTTTCAAAATCTATTTTCAACAGAAAAAATAACCCCTCAAATCTAGGGGGACTATTGCCGGCCGTTTAGTCCTACTTCCTTCTTAAGAGTGGCGATTTGTTTTACAATATGGGGGGGACTATGACAGCATTTCCAAAATAATTTTACGTGTGGAAAAATCAAAGTTCAATGGGCGATTTCTCAAAATATTGCGGGGGAACATGTTTCCACCTCCCCCCCCTCCCCCCCCCGTGATCGCCGTTCATGGAGTCCTTCTGTACAATTCCCATATCGATTATCGATTATCTTTTAGTGAGACTTCATGTTCGTAAACTTTAACATTTGAAATTTTTGTTTTCTTTTACAACGCTTGTCAAATAAACTAATATGAGGGTAATTAAATAGCTCCACTCCCGTAGGCTAATGTCCGTTTATTTTAAATACATGAACCCCAAAATTTGCAAGGGTAAATTTTCTGTCACGAATCCTCATCGGACGGAGTCATGCACCACACCACGATCCTGTTTTATAAAGGGTTACGCTTTATTTAAAATTTGATTTCAATCAGACAGATGAATTACAGATCAAACTTGAGATCAATCATAACTCTTTATGAAACAGGGCCCATGGATCATAAAGGGTGGAATAGACATGCCTTGACGCAGAAAGAGCCGGAAAATTGGAAGGGGGGGGGGGGAATTCAGACTCTCACAAAAAAGGGGTGGGGCTAACTCCATGAGAGCAAAGTTCGTGCCGAACGCTAAGAGTCAAGGGTTGGGTGTCGAGGGAAAAAATGAAATTTAGACACTTAAATGGTATTTTCTGGCATCTAGAAATCAAGAAAGGCATAGTCCTACATATTGTACAGCAGCTCTGCGACCGTCTCAAAAGAAGTGGTGCCGAAAAGGGGGGCTGGAACCGGGACCCCCTGGATCGGCATCTGATATAATTTCTTTGGAAACACCCCCATTTTCGGATTTGACTTAATGGATTACTGTCGGAGCGGGGGCGGGGGGGGGGGACGAGTGGCGTGACTTTTTCCTAGGACGAATGAGTCCACCTACAATGTTTACCCTAATCCTAACCTTGACCCTATTAGGCCTACCTGAGAAATCGTCCACATTCGTCCTGGGGAAAATATTCAGCGGACGGATCTACAGAATTCAGGCCTGAAGGAATTTGAATCCGAGGTGGCCCATACTCAGAGATGGTGGAGTCTGATACAAACTGGCGAAAAATAAAACAATCGTGGGGGCTAACCGGGTACACGCAACGTGAACTCGAAGCTTACGTATATCATCGCGTGGCCGAGCCACTGGAAAAAGTAGGCTTACAGGAACAATGTGCACGCACAACATTTTGCCCCTTCACATAATTTGATTACCCCCTCTTACACCTCCGCACACTTTTGAAGTCCCGGTGCCGTGCCGACACCGGGCCATTATTCAAAAGGTACCATCATTGAACTGTCTTAGCGGAATGCCTCCCAGATTGCCGAAAAAGACACCCCAAGTCTTAAAAGTTGCACCTAGGCCTACACACTCTCTATTTTGAGGTCTCATTTTTTTAAAAAACTTAAACTTCACCAAAAAGCTAAGTAAGCAATCATTCTTTGACAAAAATGTGGAACAATTTCACTATTTTCACAATTTATTGTGGAAGATACAACAATAGCTTACATGATGCTGTATCCATCTCGTCTGCCTAACTGAAGTCATCAAGCCCCCGGCCGAAAGTCGCTAATTACCGTACCTTACGCCAATTTCCTTGACCTTTATCGAAGGACACACATTCGCCACTTTTGAAGAGAACTGCTTGAACTAACTATAAGCTATATTTTTACTTGATAAGGTAGTTGTTCTATTTAGATGTATGAATGACGGGACTATTGGATGAAAGCAACATAACTAAAGTTGACAGCGCGAAACGTGACGGAAATTTCAATGAGTCCTCTCTAAAAATCTCCCCTCCTGCATAACAGGGCTGGAGTCGAGTCCACCCAATCCGAGTCCGAGTCCCTGGTATCCGAGTCAGAGTCCTGATGTCCGAGTCCGGGTCCTAAGGCCCGAGTCCCTGTGTACATTGAACTTGTTTTGCTTTGAGTGCAAGATGACAAGAACGACAATGAAAGAGTCTCATTCTAACCTTTATTCCTTCCCCTAATATTAAAGATGACCATAGATCCTAACAATGGGTAAACTTAAAAAAACAAAAGACCACTGATTTTCCTCTTACGAACATAGACGGATAAGACACGGATCTACAATTTCCAAACAGGTGGCCGACCAAATAATAGGAGAGCACATCAATGCTTCACTGCACACGTAGTGCACAAAGAGAAAAATCATTTTTTCTAGCTTTCCAGAGTTCTGTGTTACCGAATATGAAATTGAATTATTTACTACTGACAGTTCCAACACCAATAATTGACTACTTTATAATTCGTGGCTATGAAGAGAAGGGGCTAAAGTCCCCTGAGCTCAGCCTGGATCAGTGCCTGGGCGGCAGCGGTTACCTGAACGCTCCCCCACACATCCCCCGATCAGGGCCGGATTTAAGCATGGGCCAGCGGGGCACGTGCCCAGCCCCCCCCCCCCCAATTACAGTATTGCATTTTTGGGTAGTTTGTGGAGATCATCTGTGCTAATTTTCGTTTAGTAGGCTTACATATCTATAAGGAGGAAATCTATCGAGTTAATTTCGAGATGTGTAGGTAAAAATGACCACAAACTTTGCCCTCCTTTCGTAACTTTCGCCACTGCAGTCTTGTGGAGAATTACGGTCGAAGGGGACCCTCGCCTTAGTTTGTGCCCAGGGCCTCCCCAAAGGTAAATCCGGCCCTGCCCCCGATAACCCATATAACTTCACTCCCCATCAGAAGTGGTGTGGGGAAATTTCAGGGCAGTTAAAAAATTTTCGTTGCTGCAATTTCACCACAGAAACCCCAAAATATTAATTGGTTATTGCCAAATAATATATATTAATAATAATAATAATAATAATAATAATAATAATAATAATAATAATAATAAATAATACATAATAATAATAATAATAATAATAATATAATAATAATATAATAATAATAATAATAATAATTAATAAAATAATAATAATAATAATAATAAAATAATAATAAATAATAATAATATAATAATAATAATAATAATAATAATAATAAAAATAATAATAATAATAATAATAATAATAATAATAAATAATAATAATAAATAATAATAATAATAATAATTAATAATAATAATAATAATTATAATAATAATAATAATTAATAATAATAATAATAATAATAATAATAATATAATAATAATAATAATAATAATAATAAATAATAATAATAATAATAATAATAATAAAATAATAATAATAATAATAATAATAATAATAATAATAATAATAATAATAATAATAATAATAATAATAATAATAATAATAATAATAATAATAATAATAATAATAATAATAATAATAATAATAATAATAATAATAATAATAATAATAATAATAATAATAATAATAATAATAATAATAATTATGGTAGTATGTCTGCGTGTGAGGGCAAAGCCTCTACTAATCTTTAAGGTCGGCCCACATTGAGCGTCATGGAAAAAAGTGCGGTTCCCTTAGACACTGATTCAGAGAAAGGTTGGCTTTGAAAGCAAAATCGAAGTTTGATCTTAACTTAGGCTCCGCCTTAAGTAGTTCACCTCAAACTGAGCCAGTTCTGGCGCTTGACAGTTCGATTGAACGTATGTAGGCCTAGGCGTGAGTCAATTTTGCGAGCACTCTATTCGATGTAACAGAGACAAGCCCAGAGTCAAGGGGGGGGCAGGAAGCGAAGCCCCGCTTTAAAAGATTCGACTCCTGGAAATTTTCAAGTTGCCATTCAGTACCTTAACGCAGTTTTATACATTTCGCGCATTTAAAAAAACCCGCTTGGAAGCCACCCCCTTTAATACCTGCGGTATGGCTACGGGCCTGGTCAGAGATGATTCAGTGTTGTCTGAGGCCAAAAACGTATCTTTCTCCAGGCCAAACTCATTATAATGAAAATTAAGGGCCTTTTTGGTAATAGATTTTGTTTTACGTTTCTTTTTTTAATATTTACTTTTGTTTTTATTCATTTTTATCAGCTTGGCAATTGTCATTCACCCCTCTGGACCATAACTCCCATAGATCGGGCAATCAGTGTTTTAATTGTGGTATACGTGCCAACTCAGTTTAATATCTTCCTTGTTTTAGCTGTTATCGACTTCTCTTCCCCAACACACCCCCACCTCCCATCCACCTCTTTGTCTTGTTTCTCCCTGGAATGAAAAATTTCGTCTGGTGAAAGCTACCAATCACAGAACTACCAAGAAGCTGGCTTTCAGCAATATTTAATTCACCAAATCATGAAGTTTTTAGAAAGAAGTCTTACCAGTTATTTAAACATCAGAAAGCGTGTGTACCAGCAATCATTCTTCCAATGATTTGCGTACTTGATTTTGGTCCATTTCAAGGCCTTTGAAATGTTGTAGCATATTTAAGTCACAAGTAAGTGCACTTTTTGTGGATTTGTGCTCTAAAGACCAAGAAAAGTCAGGAAGGCTGATCGTCGTCTGGAAGCTTGAACCCCTGTTGAGAAAATTCTGACGCCATGCAGCTACCCCAGCGTCGGGATTACACATTTTATCGTATCTACTGTCCTGACTACATGTTTTCCGAAGAAATTGGAAACCTCTGCGACCGAGAAGACCACGACTTCCTTTGCGCCGGTTGTTAGTGACCCCTCGCCCAACACTCCCCCCTCTCCGGCCCCCGCACCCGTCATTTATAGAGCAAACTACCAAACATTTACAGATCATGCTATAAACATTAAAAGGAAAATGTATGACATTCAAGAATATTGAAGTAACGTCATTTGGGTGTTTCAGGCAATATAAAGTACGGTTCTAATACTTAAGAATACGGGTGAAAAGGGTTTTTCGATCCAGCTCCCATCAACGTCCTCCACTAGGCACTTCTTGTATGTCATACAGCTTCCCCCGATATAACTATTAATTATAATGTCACTACGCTCAGTATTGCCGATGGTCAGGCGGTAAGGCGCAAGCTTTTGAAGGAAAACAGTGTAAGAATAATGGACATAGAATTCAATGCTCGTGATGTTATAAGCGCTATTTCGGATGACATTGGAAAAAGGAATATACTGGGGTGTGTGAAAACAGCTGGACAATGGATTGTTACTTTAAAAAATGCAGATGATGCAGAGTTACTTCAGCAAACAGGACTACAAATTGGGAATGACATGGGCACTGTCATGGGAGTTTCGAGGAGTGTTCTTACAGTTAGTTTGTTTAATGTTCCTACCTATGTAAGTGATGCCGAATTGTCGGACAAGCTAATGGAATATGGTTGTCGTATTTTGTCGCCGTGGACCAGAAAATATTACTATGAATTTCCCGCCATCGAGAACGGTACGAGATTTGTCAGGTTAGAGCTTCCAAGCAATGCTAAAAGCTTACCCTATGCCATCGTCATCAACGGCAATCACCTCTTGGACATTCTAGAACAATTGGACTCTGATATATTAAACGGGGACAAGCCAAACATGAGTAAACCAGGGTTCGTTGAAATTAATGAGGATGAGGAAGGGGAGCCTGGCATAGACACCGAGATCGAAAATAAAGAATTGAACAGTGAAGTAGCTAGTACCTCTAGAGTTGATGGCAGTCTGCCTGTTAACGGGGGCAGCAAAGACATTGACATTAACCCTTCTCAAAAGAGAACGGCCTCCAGCGATGACGATGGATATGTTAATCTGACTTCCATCAGGGGGGAAAGTAAGGCGACAAAAACCACTTCATCAACAAACCTATGTGCAGCTAGGAACTTAATGCCGGAGGCCCAGTCTCTGCAAACAAAGTCTGTATAATGGAGCCACTTATTTATTTGTACATCGTGATTTCTTTTGCTAGCCTAAACTGTAACGGGCTGAGAAATAATGAAAAGAGAAGTGAGCTTTTTAGCTACTTAAAGCAGAAGCGTTATGATATTGTACTACTACAAGAGACGTTTTGGGATGACCAAGTTCACGAGGCTGCTCGTCGTGAGTGGGGAGGAAGCGTTCTGTCTTCGATTTGTTCCGAAATGAACCGAAGGGGTGTATCTTGCCTAATAAATGGTAACAGCGATATCGATGTTGTGAACTCTTCAACTTTTTGTGATGGGCGCCTTCTTCAAATTAATATCATTGTGGACGAGCAGGCTATAACCATTTTTAATGTGTACGCTCCGTGCAATAGTAGTGAGCGCAAGTATTTCTTTACGGATTTACAGGAGAGAATTGCCAAAACAACCAATCAGGTAATTATTGGTGGGGATTTTAATACTGTCTTGAAAACTTACTTAGATAAATATCCCCCAACGACTTATCCTGACCAATCCAGAAAGCCTCTAAAAGACCTTATGTTAACAGAAAAATTAACTGATATATGGAGGCATAGGAACGATGATGTAATTGCTTTCACTAGGTCAAGAATTGCCAATAATGTTCGTTCCGCTTCACGTATTGATAGATTCCTCCTTTCTAATTCACTTATCCTCAATGTCTCGCACTGCAACATATTTAACTATCCGTTTTCGGATCACGATATAATAACACTGCGTCTTAATCTTTCTCTTTTCCAAGAGGTTGTGTAGTATGGATTTTTAATTATAAACTTCTTTACGTTGATGACTTTTGTTGGAAATAGGGGAGTCATTAGATCAATGAAAATGCATACGGACTTTGAAACCAATTTTCTGGAGTGGTATGATAATCTGAAAGGCAAAATTAAATATCAGTCCATAAAGTTCAGCAAACGTAAGCAAAGAAAGCAACGAAAAGTGAAAAGGATATTGGAGAAACAAATAATGTATGAGAAGTATAAAGCGCAAAAATTCTGCGACTATAACTTCACGAGGCTACAAAACCTGGAAGATGAACTTAATAATATTGTTTCAAAAGAGGTGAAAGGCGCCGCCCTAAGGGCCAAAATTCAGTGGTTTGAAGAGGGAGAAAGACCAACCCGACTTTTTTCTTAACCTAGAGAAAAGCAGACAAAAGGTAAAAGTTATGAAGAGTTTACTAAAAGATGACGGGACGGTTGTCACCGACCGTGGAAACTATTATGCATGAGCAGGTTGATTTCTATAAAAATTTGTTCATGCGTTTGTCAATAGACAAGAACGCTTATATAGCTCTAATTAATATCGTTACTAGGTTATTGTCTCCTATCGACACTCGATTCTGTGGACGGAAGGTCTAAAGTCTGAGGAATTATTTGATGCTCTAAAAGTCTATGAAGCCTGGCAAAAGTCCTGGCCTTGACGGCCTAACCCCGCAAATTTTACAAAGCCTTTTGGAGTGAATGGGAGGAAATTCTGGAGGCGACTTGTCCATGAAATTTATAATGCTGGCACACTTTCTAAACTCTATGAAAATTGGCATGATAAGCCTCATTCCAAAGAAAGGGGATCTGAGAAAGCTAACAAAATTGGAGACCCATCAGTCTCCTCAATACTGATTATAAGATTCATCTCAAAAGCGCTTGCTACCCGACTTTCGAAGGTAATAAGCACCCTGGTCTCTGAAGATCAATCGTGTTGCGTTCCCGGTAGAAATATTGCTGACAATGTTTATCCTCATGAATAATATTATTCGTTACTTAGATTCTAAAAAGGTAAATGGTTACATTTTAAAAAATGGACCAGTATATAGGCTTTCGACCGTGTTGACCACGGCTACCTCTTTGATGTTTTGCAAAAAATGGGTTTTGGGGACTACTTTCGGAACTGGATTGCGATATTGTATAATGAAATTACCGCTTGCATTAAACACAATGGTTTCATCTACCCAAATTTCGATATTCACAGGGGAGTTAGGCAGGGATGTCCTATTTCAGCCATACTATATGTTTTAACTGCAGAACCCTTTCATGAAGCTATTGTGAATTGTAATAAAATTTCAGGTATTAGGGTTGGTGACCATGAAGCTAAGACATTCCAGCACGCTGATGATACCACTTTTTTTCTATCTGACACTAACTGTATTCAATATGTTTTCAATGTGATCAACTTATACGAAATGGCGTCGGGGTCTAAATGTAACATTCAAAAAACCGAACTTCTCGCTATTAATCATGATCGAACTGAAATCAGTTATGACCTACCGATTCGTTATGATGGTATTGTAATTCCTGGGGTTTTCTTGGGGACCAATAGAACCCAAACCCAAAAAGAAAATTGGGAGGATAGAATCACGAAATGTATCAGTATTCTCAAAAGATGGAAGTGTCGGAAACTGTCTTTTACCGGTAGGGCTTTAGTGGTTAACTCTCTTGTTATAGGCCTACCCCGTCTTGTTTATCACGCTATACTATTCTTCCCGTCCCTGACTGGGCTATTAACAGTATCAAAAGCGCGATCATTTCTTTCTTGTGGGGTGACAAAAAACCTGGGATCTCTTTTAAAGTTCTTTCACTGCCAAAAGAACAAGGAGGGCTCGGTGTTTCTGACCTCGCTGTCAAGAGGGATTCACTTCGAATTGGATTTATTAGTAGACTTTTAAGCAACCAAGTGAACGCAAAATTAAGATATATGTTGCTGTACAATTTAAATCACTATGGTGATATGAAACTTGGGTTGAATATTTTTAGGACTGTTCCTCAGTCCAGTTTTATTAGAAAACTTCCTCAATTCTATCAGGAGTTTTTATCAGCATGGAGGAAAATTTCTGTTGACGCTCTGCTTCCGCCCATCAATAGAGCGGACATTCTTCACCAGCCCCTCTTTCACAATCCTTTCATCCTGGATGAGAATCAGTCGGTTCTTTACAACAAGGACTTTATAGAGGGTGAATTTATTTATGTTGGTGATATTTGCTTACGAAATGACACCATACTGTTTTCCGGCTCAAGAAATTTATGACATTATTATTGCGTTAAACCCCCACTCAAAAGTTAAGCTAGGCGATATCGACAATTACTTAAGTCATATCTTACATTGTATTCCTCAATCCTGGTGTGATATGATAATTTCTCAGGATAAAATTGTAAGTACTGAGCCCGTTGAGAACCTACTGTTAAGATTGAAGTCGGGGGATTCCTGGATTGATTTTCGCACGCTGACTGCAAAGCGTGGCGTCACTATTCTTACGTTGTGC
Source organism: Holothuria leucospilota (assembly GCA_029531755.1). NCBI lineage: Eukaryota > Metazoa > Echinodermata > Holothuroidea > Aspidochirotida > Holothuriidae > Holothuria > Holothuria leucospilota. Next base: position 21,857 of record JAIZAY010000675.1, on the reverse strand, counting down.
CAGTGGACTGTACCCCCAAAGGTCAGCCAGTACTGGCAGAATATGTACCCCAAAATTAGTTTCAAGAACAGATGAAACGGCGTGTACGGTGGTATTAAGGCCAATAATCGATGATGATCTTGATTTTTAAAAAATTCTCCACAATATTCTCTACACCAAACGATCGGACTTTACAAGTATAAAATGATTGATTCTCCTTTGTGTTCCCTATGTAACCTTGAAGTTGAAACTGTCCATCACCTTTTTATTCATTGTCCACTGATCCACGATTTATGGATTTGGTTGACTTCCAAGATTAGACCAATTTCTAATGTTCACTGCTGGGAGGAAGCTACGCTGCTCGGGCTTGACCTCCCAAGGAAAAATTACGAACGTGTCCTAATTGACTTTCTACTTAATTCTTACAAGACTGTAATTTGGAGCACACGTATTGCTATTGCCAAGAGCGTCAACCGCCACTACAATATTGATATCCCCTTGTATTACCATACTAGTTTAAAGAAGAAAATTAATCTAATTTATCATTACTACAGTAAGCGCCACGAACTTAGCAAATTCTGGGGTATTTTTGACCAAGGGGGAATCCCCGATTATTCTTTTACGCCACGATGGGGGCAATTATACTTATGTATTTGACTGGTAATTTGGTTTGCTATGGTTTCTCATAACTTTTACTAATGAGTCTTTCTGGCTACAAATTCCAAAGGTGCTTTGTTTGTACATTGTTTATATGAGTTCACTAACCAAAAGGAGTACGGTTTAAGTTCGTGTCCTATGTGAAATTCTAATTTGGGTCCTTATGAGTTTGTATGTATTTGTTTGTATGTATTTTTGGGCCAATCCTTACACCATAGTTACTCAAGTGCGTTTACCAAGGAATCAAATGAATCAGTGTTTTATCAATTAAATAAAATTGTTATTATTGTAAATATTGTACATATTGCCTGAGTTTTTGTGGGTGAACCAGTGGGTTCGCGTACCAATAAAAGAAAAAAAAAAAAAAAAAAAAGGCGCTCGATTCCGACTACTATGTTGGTGAGTTCGAGTCCTGTCGGAGACTAGCAACGGGTTATTTTTCGTTTTGCGGTTTTAAAGTTGTAGAACGATCTAGTTTTGAAGTTTCTTTCTCTTTAATATCTTCCTTGTTTTAGCTTTTATAGACACCTCTGCGTTTCCACTTTTTCTTTCTTTAATTAGGCTTCGTTTTGTTAATAATATCTTATTGTATATTTCCGAATCAGGTCACTACACGCTGTTGCCCGTAGCCTATATTATCAAGTCATGTAGCCCCCCCCCCCCCCCATCCACAAAGCTTTTTATCGGTTGCAATTGGTTATAGTTTTATGAATATTTTCCCATTATGAGATGAAATTGATTCTATATTTCATGTAATTGGCATTTGATACGAAAGGTATCAATAATGACAGAGCTCTCGGCGACATTCGTCGCCGAGAGCTCGGTCATTATTGATACCGAATTTGCCTACCTTCCCAAAGGAACTCTTCTTTTCAGATACTTTTTCTATTGCAAGTATCGATTAATCCTCTTAGGGGGTAGGTGTATGCTTCTGCCAACAATAGGTGACCATTGTCCTGGTTTGCTGCTGCACTGATTTGTCAAAGAAAGCTGACGGTACCCTTCAACTTGACCAAGTCTCTCTCCGCGATTCTCCTACCATTTCGATCACAGCACTGATTCGAGGGTAAACTACGCGGAGGATATTACCCTTCGAATTTTACACCTGGGGAAGAAATTGGGGGACAGTATAGACCATGTTTCTGAAATGATATGTTCAATTTGTGATGTGTATGCGGTAGGAAAGGAGTTGAAGTACTCATCAGACAAAACTGAAGGTATTTCAGGAACTTTTTTCAATATGTCCTTCCGTGATGCAAAATGGCATTTTGGGTAAAGCAGGAAACACAAGCTCTCGGAGCTCGATCAAAATCTCGACGGTCATGGTACACAAATTTGAAATCATTGTAAAAGGCCTACCCATGAGCTTTCATATGAGGGGTATCTTAATTGTGCTAGTTGAAAACTTATGCAAAAGGTCCAGAGACCACAAAACGGATCAAAATTAATTTGTAAGTCAATGCATTAATTGAAGAAATTTCCTCCGCGCAAAAAATATTGAGTGACAAATTTAGTCCCTAACATTTTGTAGGATGCAGTGTATACCATGTTTTTGAAGGGATCAACTCAACCTGTGATGTAGATCACGTAGAAAGTCAATTCAAGTACTCATTGCACAAAAATGGTGGAAACTGATGGTATTTTAGGTAACGTTCTGCCTTATATCCTTTCTCCATGGAAAAAAGTATTGGATCAGTCAAGTGTCGAACGGTAACACACCATCCTTTTTATAGACGCTCTCGATGCTCAAAGTTGTAATGGTCATGGTGTTACACACATTTAAAAACACTATGGCCAGCCGACTTGGAAGCTTTGGTATGACGTCGGAGAGGCTTGTGCCCGTTGAAAACTTCTGCAAGGATCCAGGGGCCACGAAACGGATTAAATATTATGTGTTACAGTTAAAAAGCAAGGAATTGTTTCGGGTTCGTTAAATACAGACTTGCTCATCTGCGTATTCAGCACCTGGGGGGGGGGGGTGACTTCAAGTTTCACGAATACCGAGTATAGCAACCTATGGAAGAGTGATGTGAAGAACATTCAACCAGGGCGCCCCCAACCACCCCCACCTCCCATCCACCTCTTTCTCTTGTTTCTTTCTGGAATGCAAAAACTTTCCTCTGGTGAAAGCTGCCAATCACTAAAAAGAAAACCAAGCTGGCCTTTAGTAAATATTTAATTCACCATTATCATGACAGTCACGTTTTTAGAAAGAAGTCTTAGCATTTATTTAAAAATCTGAAAGCGCGTGTACCAGCAATTATTCTCCCAATGATTTGCGTACTTGATTTTGGTCCGTTTCAAGGCCTTTGAAAAGTTATAGCATATTTAAGTCACAAACTTAAGTAAACTGATTGAGGAATTTGTGCTCTTGAGACCAAAGAAAGCCAGGAAGGCTGATCGTCGTCTGGATAGTGGCTCGTGACACCAGTTGGGATAGGGGGACATACCCCTCGTCGAGGAAGGATCACCGCGGTTGAATAAATTTTCCAATGTAATCGCAGGAAACGATAAAATATGAAGTAGAACCAAATAGCCATTCGCCTCTGTGATTTACTTGATGTTTTGATTCAAATCAGTGTCCTGTAATATAAATACACCAAATTTTCCAATCTGGAGAATAAAATCCCCAAAAGCACGCCGAAAATTTTAAACTTGCTATTTACAACCTTTTGGAAACCCTGTCACCCCGGTGTCACGGCTTCAGGCTGCAGTCCCACGAAGGGAAGCTTGAACCCCTGTTGAGCAAATTCTAGCGCTAGCTACCCCAGCGTCGGGATTTCACATTTTATTGTACCTACTATCCTGACTGCATGTTTTCCTGACTACAGGTTTTCCGAAGAAATTGGAAAACTCTGCGACCGAGAAGACCACCAGTTCCTGCGCGTCCGCTGTTACTTTCCCCTTCTCCGACACTCCCCCTCTCCGGCCCCCGCACCCGTCATTTATAGAGCAAACTACCAAACATTTACAGACCATGCTATGAACATTAAAAGGAAATGTATGACATTCAACGATATTGAAGCAACATCATTTGGGGTGTTTCAGGCAATATAAAGTACGGTTCTCACATGTAAGACTACGGGTGAAAGGGGATGTTCGATCCTGCTCTTTTTCCCCCGGGGGGAAAACAAAAAAAAAACCCTTTTTAAAAAAAAAAATTTTTTCTCCCTTTTTGAAAGGTTTTTTAAAAAATTGGGGGTTTTTTTAAAAAATTATTTCCAAAAAGGGCGTTTTTGGGGTTTCATTTGGAAAGCAAATTTTTAAAAATTTTAAAAAAAATTTTTAAAAGGGGGAAAAAAAATTTTTTTCAAAAGCGGGGGGGGGAAATTGGGGTTTTTCCCAAACTTTTAAAGGAAATTTACCCCTTGATTTTTTAAATGGAAAATTTAAATAAGGGAAAAAATTTTTGGGATTTTTTTTTTTAAAAATGGGGGGGAAAAATAAAAAATTTGGGGGGGGAAAAAAAAAAGGAAAAACCCGAAATCTTTTGGGAAATTCCGTTTTTTTTCCCCGGTGGGGGAAGAAGCTTTTGTGGGGTTTAGCCCCCCCCGGGGTTTTTTAAACCCACGTCGTTTTACCAAGAAAATTAAAACCCCCGGGAAAAAAGTGGGGGGTTTTTTTTCCCCCCCCAAAAAAAGGGGGCCCCCAAATTTTAAAAAATTTTAAAATTTAAAAGTTTTTTAAAAACGGGTGTTTTTCCGAAAAAAAAAATTTTTTTTTTTGGAATTAGGGAAAAAAAAATTTGAAATTTATTTTAATTATTTATTTTTTCCCCCCAAAAAACCCCCCAATTTTTGAAAAATTATTTGAAATTTTCCGGGCCCCAAAGTTTTCCCCCCCTTTTGGGGGCCCCCTTCAAAAAAAGGAATTTTTGGGGGAAATTCCCCGTCAAAAATTTCCCCTTTTAAATTTTTTTTTGGGGCCCCGGGCCCCTTTAAATTTTTGGGGGGGAAAAAAATTTTTCCCCAAAACCCAAATGGGAAATTTCCCTTTGCAATTTAATATTTTTCCCCCCCCTTTTTTTTTCCCCCCCCGGGGTTTTTTTTGAAAAAGAAATAACCAAATTCGTTTAAATTTTCCCCTTTTTTAAAAAAAAGGGAAATAAAAAACCCCAAAAAAATTTTTTTAAAAAAAACCCGGAATTTGAAAAAAATCCCTTAAAAAATTTTTTTTTTAAATTGCAAAAACATTAAAACTAGTTTAATTTTTTAAAAAGAAACCTTTCCGGCCCCCTTTAAATTTCCCCAAAAGAAAAAAAAAAAAAATTCCCGTTCCCCAAATTATCCAAAAATTAAAAAAATTTTAAAATTAAAAAATTCCCTTCAACATAATAATTTTGGGGCCCGATTTTTATTTAGGGTGTAGGAAAAAACCCCCAAAAAAAAGGGTTTCACCTTTTTAAAAAGGGGGAATGATTCTTCCATTTCCATCCTACGAAGAAAAAAAAAACCTCGCGAGCGGCCCACACTAAAAGCTGAAAAATAGCTACTGTAGAAAGCATTTCTCCCTGGGCCCTGAAAGCTGTCTTATCCCCTCCCCCCTTCAGTGCCTCGTCTGACAACCGATGGGCCAGCTGCAGGAAAGTGTTAAGGACTCAAACTGCCATACATGTACAAGAGCAGAAGTTGTTGCTTTTCCTAAACAAATATAACATAACATGTTAAAGGGCAATGGCAAAAGCCCCATAAGATGTCCTATAATCGGGACCCAAAACAAAACCTAATCAAACCCAGTACCCAACAAAGCCCAGCACAATCATCAGAGTCTGCCACAGTTGCAATAAAACTTGTCAATATTTATCTTCAAGCAATTTACTAAGCCTAATTAAAAACCCACCCAGGCAACTGTTACACTCATTGACAACTCTATCAGAGAAGCTGAATTTTCTAATGTCAAGTCTAGAGACTTGAACGTTTCACCAGCTTCTTATTATGGCCTCGAACACGGGATAAGCACAAACCTCTAAGTAGTTACAATTAGGCAGAGAATTCCTGCCAGAAAGAAATTTGAAAACCTGCAGCATATCACCCTAATACTCAAGAGTAGTAATTTAGTCCCCGGATATTTGAGTCTATCGTGATAAGGAAGATCATTACGCACTTCGGAAATAGGCCGCAAGAGGAGTAAGTCCTCCTCCGATCGAACCTGCTCTACAAAACTTTCCCCTTGCGAAAAGAAAAAAAGAAAAAAAAAAAGAAAGGGATTCCAAGTCTGCACAGCATAATCAAGATGTGGCCTAACCAACTGCTTATACAGATTCAACACAATATCGTTACTAAAATTACTGAAATTCCTCTCAATCAATCCAAGCACCAGTTTTTTGCCCTAGAGCAGCAGCTGCTCACTTTCCGGAGGGCTTCAGATCACTACTGAAATCATCATGATACTGTACACGACTTGATCACGTCATTATAGGAGGGCGCACTATATGTTTGTTTGACTACGAGTCTATAGTGGTACAAAAGTACGCGGGTGCATTTAATTTGCCCTTATATTGAGCATTATGCTTCTCATAAGTCCTGGAATATGGAATACACCTGTTCTTGCAGGCCTACGAACACATAGTGTAGCCATTTCCAACTTGCCAAAAAGGAGGACATGATCGACAGTATTCAACTGACCACGGGCCGGCGGGCATGCTCCCCACACACCATCTCGCGTTGTAAACATGATGATAGCTCTCTGGCTATCGTGCCAGGTAGCCTACAAAAGCCCACGAGGCTACACATAGGCCTACTCTTTAACATGGGCGGCGATCACGGGGGAGGGGGGATATGTTCCCCAATATCTGAGAAATCGCCCATTGACTTTGATTTTTCACACAGTAAATTATTGGAAATTCTGGTCATGTCGGCCCCCAATATTGAGAACAAATTTAATCGCCGCTCTTGCTCTTAAGTTTAATCAAATTGGCTGCGCATATGCCCTACTAATTAGCCTATGCAGGTCTTCTGTGAATGTGTCGACTGATGAGTACCGCTCTTATTTTGAGATAGGCCTACATCAGCCACATGCAGTAATTTTCTTTTTTCAAGTCTAAATCTTTATTTCCCTGATCATTTGCAAAATTTGGTCGGCCCAACGCCGGACCTCTGTCGGCGGGCCACTTCGAATTCGGCAGTCCGCCAGAGAAATGTCACTTCAGGTCCGCTGATGGCGGCGACGCTGATTGGTTAAAAAAACTAACCCATCATGCAAGTTTTTGGCCAGACCGATGGCCCTCCGTCCGTTGGCCTTATGGCCACCGGCCCGCCGCGGATATTGCAAGCTGGGCTCAGCCTGAGGGTATTCTGTTCAGCATGGAAGCATGGCCTTCCACGGTCCTGTTGTAGCCTACACTGGGAAAGCAAAATACGGTATAGGCCTATAGACCTACTAGAAATATTCATCAAAGATAGCCTAAGCACTGATAAAAATAAACCGAAAACTGCATGCCAATGTCATAAAGGAAGCCGAGGAACTTGAACAATGGTGAAACAAAATTTAAGATAAATAATATAGGCCGATCATATGGTAGGAATGACTTGATCATGATTGATTTTTACATTCGAAATTTGCAAAATCTGTCATTGTGACCTCACAGCCTTCGAAAAGCAGGACCATGACAAATCAACGCCGCCCGGCGTCAACTTTAGTTGTAGTACGTAGCCTATGCCGGACTCCGCTACAGGCTAAGGCTGCCGAAAAGCGGGACAAAATCTGGCGAAACGCTGGACAATCCAATGAAAAGCCGGACGTATAGCTACCCTAGGTTCGCAAGAATTCATGTGTGAAAAATGTAACCACTTTACGAAGTGAAAAAGTTTATTTCGTAAATTTAATGGGGATTATAGGCCTTTTGTATTGTTCGTGTTATGTGTAGTAGGCCTACTATGTAGGACTGCTGTCAGGCTATGCTGCTTACACTCTCGGTCTTAATTAGTTTCCACAAAGCAATCTGCCAAGTGACCCGTCATTAAGCTGCAGACACCTTTCCAACAAAATTAATATCGAAAAGAATTATGAGAAATATATGCGATTCTGCCCAAACCTAGTCAACTTTTTCTGTGGCTTCCGGCCTGTGCAGTTTGATAGTTCGTAAATCCGGGCAGTCACTCAAGCCACAGCAGCCATATAATTATTATACTAACAGTACCCATAGTCTCATAGTCCACAGTGAATGCAACGTTAGGAATATCTTTGCCCAAAGAAAGTTGCAGGAACCGTAAATCGATTCGGATTTATTTCACTTCTTTATTCTCACACGTGTCCTCCCAACTTTCGGCATCAACCCCATGACTGCGGCAAATCTAGCTAATTGCTCGAACATTCGTTTGATCATGCTTACGACGGCAGCCATTGCGGTGATTACAGTATTCATAGTACATGTTCAACCAATGAACTGTCGTTATTTTCATGACGTATTATTCGCGGGGTTGCGATATTTTCTTTCATCAGACAGTCTTTTTCGAAATATTTCCTCCTGATTTTTGATTAGAGTGTTAAGAACAGACTACATAAAACCGCAAGTAGACCTTTTTGTGATGAAGTTTTGCTCAAAGTCATTTGATCCCAAAATATGGCGGGTATTTTCTCAGGAAGACATAATTTTATTACGCGCGCTAAGCCATCACGTACTTGATCTGCAATGCACAACCCGAGAATGCCAATGCTGCACACACTGAACGTTGTGTATACATGATTTGTAGTGGTGTATGTAGCACACTGTATGAAATCCGTGATGTAGCTGCTGTCCTGTGCATACTTACCATACTCAACTATGACATACCGTGTGCATGTATATATGTACGTAAAAACACTGAATTGAAGAGTGCAATAAAGATTGTACGAATGAAATGCAGTAACATGGCGCGACTGTGTTTTCCCGGCAGACCCGGGCAAAGATATGGAAGATCTCTTGTTCATTACATTCCCGAAGATTCGCGGAATGAAAACCACAGTTTCTTTGAACAAATTGCTACAATCCAGAAGAATTTTCAGAGCTTCTACGATTTGTTTGGAGACTCAGACGAGGTATTCATTCAGCTGCAGTAGGCAGTACTCAAAGAGTGGTTAGGCTAGGCCCATGCCTTCCAAAATTTAATTTAATGGAAGGCCTTTAAATTGTCTTTCAGTGAAGGACCAGGAAGATTGAATATTATCACTACAGATATTACAAAAGTAAGCATTGTTTTGTGGTATTTAAAAACATGGTTGTGGGTGACACTAGCCTAGCATTAGCCCTTACGCTAACGTTAGCCCACACTCCCCAGTGGAGGCACTCCAAAGTCTTGCGCACAAAGAAAGCCTAAGTTAGGCTTAGGTAACTTGGCCTAACGACGTAACGTTAGGCCCAGGCTATACACATCCCTTACTACCACCTATGGAAACAGCAGGGTAATTGGCCATCCTAAGGCCTATGATTGTTGGAATTGAGCTAGGCCTAGTCCTCGGTAAAAGGACTGTGGTCGTTCGCCTACTGCTCAGCCTACACAGTCCAAGTTACATGAGGCTAGGGAGAGAAAGTCATCCCTTGACCCCAAAATACGGTTAAATAGTACTCATTCGTATGATATCCTTGTTATTTGTGATTCGGAGATTGCTTGTTTTAGAGGCCACTTAGGCCTAACCCTAACCTAGGCCTAACCCCTAAACAGAACGTTAGGCCTAGGCCTAGGCAATTCCTAACCCTAACCTTACCCCTAACAGAACCCCACGCAGTCGAACCCAAGGTGGAACCCCTGACAAACCCCGTTTTAACATTAGGGTGACATTTTCTCCTTAGTGGCATGTCACAGACCTTACACCAACCTATGGAAATACTGGGGGGATCGGCTGTCAAGGCTATGTGATGGTTGAAATTGTCATTCTTCTCACAGCAAATTTTGAAAGTAAAATCTTAATTCACTGCCATGAATTTTCTTCTCCAGATCTTACAGGAGTATTGCAGCTGTTTTTGATCACTGAGAATTTCTGGAAAGTGTCAAAAATATGAAATGAAATCAGCATCTTTTGTGTGCCGTAAAATTTACTGTGCAACTTTGGAACTTTGTTTACATCAGTATGCTAATAAGCTACATCGTTTCGTCAGTATAGAATGTTTGCAGGGGCAGTTGCAAAGTGTATCTGTAGGAACTACAGTAATAAAAATGTTGTGTGTGATGTCACAGTGTTACACACACGCAATTGTTATGTCAACAAATATTTCGAACGCTGCAGTAAATTTTACAAAGTCTCAAAGTTGATGATTTTATTTCAAATTTACGGAATTTTTCAGAAGTTTAAAGTGACAAAAACAATTGCAATATTAGTGTAAGATTTAGAAAGGAAAGAAATCTTAGTAAATCCAGACTTTAGGTCCTAGGTTTGCTACTGTATAAGAAGAAAATCAATTTCGACCAGGACTGTGCTGGTGGAAGACCCCAGGTTTTCAATGAGTCGGTGTAAGGACCGTGTATAGGGAGCTATCGGCGACCGGCTATACAGGTTCCTTTACTGGGGACTAGAATTGAGCATGCAACCATGGAATAGACTAGACCCATAATTAGCCTAGCCTACAGGTAGGCCTAGGGCCCACTTCCCATCAGGATTCCCAACATTAGATTAGGTCAGGATTGCATAGTTTGTCAGTCTTGCGGAACTTCTTCCACGCGCATTTTCAATTTATTTACCGATTTAAGGATGAATCAGCGCGCCATAATCCAGTGTGGTTCAATAATCGGTGTGTGGGGGGCAGGCAAAGAATGGAGCAAAAGATCAGCTCGGTGCAAGCAAAATCCTGACGCTCAAGACTCACTCAAAAAATGAAAGGTCAAAAGCAGTTGCCCCAAACTTAATTTGAAGCAATAGCTAAATGTCACAAATTTCTTCTTATTTCTCTTCCAAGTATCTTTCATAACATTTTAGGACATAAATATTGCATATTCAAGGTAAACCAAGCAGTTGCTCCCTGTAAATTTTCCAATTGAGTGAGGAAAATACTGTCACATGATTCTCAAGAGCCATTCAGGAAATAGGATAGTCTACTATACAATTCTTTATTGGGGTGACTGCATTCTCCCTTTAAGCTTTAGTCTAGTACACAATTCAGAAAGATCAAATAATCATCATCTTTCGTGGCAGATAATATCCTGGACCCCCAGTGGGGTTTCACCCCTGCACCCCATGAGGGGCCCTTAAGTGGGCCTCTGCAACCCACGCCTGGGGGCAAAGCGTTCGTCAGCGCACATATTTCCAACTTAACAATTAAATTCTGCACGCAGTTAACAAACTGTGTAATCTGGGATTCTAGCGTAAGCCAGGTAGGTGTACTGTAACTTTCCACCATCAGTAGTTTCCGCCACTGAGTTTCCACCCCTGAGTTTCCACCCCTAAAATTAGTGGAGCCGAAAATTACTTTCGAAATTAGAGATTAACTTACAAGTGTTGATCTACAGGTACTTTCTGTTCATTTCAGGAGACTGAGACTAAGAGGATGATGAAATTGTAGGACCTTTTTTGGAAATCACGTAGAGGAGAACGCAGAAGAATAGATTGTAATTCTAGCTGTACTGCTGTAGTATTGAAAATGTAAAGAATTTATTTACAGCACTAGATATGGTACTGTATATGTGTAGGCCTGTGTGTATACTTTGTACGTATTTGCGTACTCACCACAGTTAGAGATATCAACATATTAACTGACCACAGATTGTTGTGTAAAAGACATCAATGTATTGATATTAACTAAACTGAAGAGATGTTCTGTGCTGAAAAGTGACCTTCAACTCATGCAGGTATTGCATTCTATGCCGTTACTTTTCGCCCCCAAACCGGTGTTTTCCTCCCCCAAAATATTGTTTTCTGCCCCCAAAAACCAGGGGCAGAAAAAAAATTTTAGGGACGGAAAGTAACTGAATTTGCGTAGGCCTAGCTCAGGGTGCACTCCATGTAAAACTGATGCCGAAATTACGCCGAGATGTCAGCATTCACACACCAACAAAACGATATTGCCTGCTTTACAATGATCATTCATTATACTGTACTGTACTTGAAGTAAAAAGTTATGCACATTATTGGGGCTTAAAAAAAGCTTGATAAAGGGCACAGCCAAAATGAACAAATTGGCTGTCGGTCTATGTTGTGCTCTTATCATCTGAGTGACACACCCCACTAACCCTGGACATGGTCAGTCAATATCCACAACAGTGCTAACAAAACTTATACAATGATGTACCCTCTAGTCACTTCTGTGACTGACTACTTAATGTAAAATGACTTACATCTGTCTCAAAATTGATGCACAATTTGTAATTTGACTGACATGTGGGTCACCCTATATTGACTGAAAAATTGAGAATGGCAATTGATATCCCTGTACAAAGTGTAAAATTTTATTTGTGCAGGGACATTTTATTCTTATTCAATCCTGGCTCTTCTACCTCTGTATACATATGCAGTGTAGATCCAGTATGTATCAGGGGAACGTTAAGTATAGTTGTGTCTGTATATCAGGTTAGTATTCTAAGTGTCATGCATCTATTGAAAACTATAACAAAGTCTGTCAACTGTCTGGCCAAACCCAAAGCTACCTTACCTGCAGTAGTCAGGCAGCCACTTCGACTATGACTGATATTCATCTAAAATTGAATATCAGGCAGGCGTGTAGCCAAGGAGAGCAGCTGCCCCAACCCCATGAGCATACAGTATGTTTTGTAAATTGTTAATGATTTTTTTTATGATGTTGCTAGTAACTCAAAATAAAATGTTTAGATGCCATTTCCAACGATCTGGGAGGTACGTATTTTTGGCCAAATCTTCTAGAATGCTTCACGCCAACCTGTGGTGGCGCTACGCGTAGTTTGCCTATGAGCTTCACTCCCCCCCACCCTCCTTGGCAAATTTTTGGCTACGTGCCTGACAGTAGGAATCAAGCAAGAAATGTATATAGGACAGTGACTTGACTTGTACTAGGTTTAGGTATCCAGCTAGAAATGGATACCTTGACCTAGCAAAGCTATTTTAGCACCTTTAAGACTGAAACAAATTTGTTGGACTTTGACTTTCTTCAAGCATTAAGAAAGACCTTTGAATACTGTATATCTTCACAGGTAGTTGTTCTTCCACTCCCCCCCCCCCTCCCAAATGGAAGGGAATAAATTTGAAACACTCTGTGTAGCTAGTTCTGAGCCACTGCAAATCTGTATCCACAGATTGGAAAAGGGCCTCCTATTGGTTTATTCTATAGTTGCTCCAAATTGACTTTTTTCGCATCAGAGTTTGAGCATAAAATCTTAATTAAGTACTGTACTATAACTTTTCTTCTCCAAATCCTGTAAGTTACACTTAGGATAGAGGAGTATTGCAAAACTGATCACTGCTCAGATCTTTTGCAAAGGGCCAAAAATTTCAAAATTTGAAATGAAAGCAGCACCTCTTTTGTGCCAAGGAGTTTGCTGTGCCACTTTGGAACTTTGTTTTCATCAGTATGCTAATGAGCAATAGTGTTACGTCATTATGGGACTCATTTGCTAGGCCTAGGCTAGGCCCTAGCTTAGAAGCAACATGCTTTGTGGATATTTAGGAACTGAAATCATCGCAACGTACAGTAGTTTGAAATACAGATACGCCAAGAATAAGTGTGCGTGTTCGCTTCGGTCACGCTCCGGTCTATTCAGTGTACAATAGAACCGCTAGGTACCTCGCTCTTTCAATGCGGATTATCGGCAACCAGGTAAACCGAGGTGCCTTTGTGCCAGTGTAAACAGAAGTCCCATTGTGTGTCCGTAATTCGCTGTAGCAAGAAATCTTCTCTTGTGGGGAAAAGCAATTATCAATTTCCTGTGAAAGCCTGCCTGCACACAATCGTACGTTCTGATTGAATACAGTACGTATACGCTTGCGACCATCCGCAAATCCCCCCGAACGCTTTCCGTGTTGGAACGATTTTTTTTTGAAGTTCGAAAAAGTTTTCGAACGTTCCGAAAAATTGTCAATAACATGACCTTTGAAAATTATATTATTTAGCGTGAAACTTCATGAGTCTTTTATATATACAAAGTAAAGTAAAGGGAAGGGCCGCAGTTTACTTTGAATTTCCCTTTGCAATGATTAATAAATTTCGTAAGTTTAGAAAGAAATACCTAGAACGTTCCCAAAGTTTCGTACCTTCCGTCAAAAAGATTGCGTTCGGAAAAATTCTTGCGCGTTTGCAAATTCTTTCCGTAACTGAGTTTTTGTCACGATAAACTGTTCTCCTATCACCATATAACTTATATCGCTCAATAGAGCGATATTGACTTGAAAATCAGTCCGAGTTTTGTACTCCGATAAAAGTTGTTTGTCGATGTGACGTCATGAAATAATTAGTTTACATTTCATTTTCGTAGTCCTCTGATATCATGCATTTACACAGGTTGGCAGATTTTTGGCGGTTTCTGACCAGAGATGGAGAAGATTTTAACTAAAACTCATGAAAATCGGGACATAATCCTATCCGAAATCACCGTAGTGTGACCCGCGTTCTAGTCTGAAACTTCATGAGTATGGAAAGAAGGAGGGCCGCAATTTGCTTTCGAATTTCTCTTTGCAATTATGAATACATTTCGTAAGTTTGGAAAAAAAAGATCTGGTTGAACGTTCCAAACCTTTTCGTACATATTCCCACATGTTCGGAAATATTGTTGCGCGTTTGCGAATCCTTCCCGTAACGGAACAATTTTTTTTCAAACCTTCGATTTTTTTTTTTTGCACATTCCAAAAAAAAAAAATCAATTGCGTGACCTTTGAAAATTATATCTGTTAGCCTGAATTCCTGAAACTTTTTGAGTCTTTCATATACAAAGGAAGACAAAGGGAGGGCCGCTAAGTCCATAAAATTGAACCATTCTGTTTATGGACTTAGCGGCCCTCCCTTTGTCTTCCTTTGTATATGAAAGACTCAAAAAGTTTCAGGAATTCAGGCTAACAGATATAATTTTCAAAGGTCACGCAATTGATTTTTTTTTTGGGAATGTGCAAAAAAAAAAAAAAAGGTTTGAAAAAAAAGAATTGTTCCGTTACGGGAAGGATTCGCAAACGCGCAACAATATTTCCGAACATGTGGGAATATGTACGAAAAGGTTTGCAACGTTCAACCAGATCTTTTTCTTTCCAAACTTACGAAATGTATTCATAATTGCAAAGAGAAATTCGAAAGCAAATTGCGGCCCTCCTTTTTTCCATACTCATGAAGTTTCAGACTAGAACGCGGGTCACACTACGGTGATTTCGGATAGGATTATGTCCCGATTTTCATGAGTTTTAGTTAAAATCTTCTCCATCTCTGGTCAGAAACCGCCAAAAATCTGCCAGCCTGTGTAAATGCATGATATCAGAGGACTACGAAAATGAAATGTAAACTAATTATTTCATGACGTCACATCAACAAACAACTTTTATCGGAGTACAAAACTCGGACTGATTTTCAAGTCAATATCGCTCTATTGAGCGATATAAGTTATATGGTGATAGGAGAACAGTTTATCGTGACAAAAACTCAGTTACGGAAAGAATTTGCAAACGCGCAAGAATTTTTCCGAACGCAATCTTTTTGACGGAAGGTACGAAACTTTGGGAACGTTCTAGGTATTTCTTTCTAAACTTACGAAATTTATTAATCATTGCAAAGGGAAATTCAAAGTAAACTGCGGCCCATACCTTTACTTTACTTTGTATATATAAAAGACTCATGAAGTTTCACGCTAAATAATATAATTTTCAAAGGTCATGTTATTGACAATTTTTCGGAACGTTCGAAAACTTTTTCGAACTTCAAAAAAAAATCGTTCCAACACGGAAAGCGTTCGGGGGGATTTGCGGATGGTCGCAAGCGTATACGTACTGTATTCAATCAGAACGTACGATTGTTCGCAGGCAGACTTTCACAGGAAATTGATAAGTGCTTTTCCCAACAAGAGAAGATTTCTTTCTACAGCGAAATACGGACACACAATGGGACTTATGTTTACACTGGCGCAAAGTCACCTCGGTTTACCTGGTTGCCGATAATCCGCATTGAAAGAGACGAAGGTACCTAGCGGTTCTATTGTACACTGAATAGACCGGAGCGTGACCGAAGCGAACACGCACACTTATTCTTGGCGTATCTGTATTTCAAACTACTGTACGTTGCGATGATTTCAGTTCCTAAATATCCACAAAGCATGTTGCTTCTAAAGCTAGGGCCTAGCCTAGGCCTAGCAAATGAGTCCCATAATGACGTAACACTATTGCTCATTAGCATACTGATGAAAACAAAGTTCCAAAGTGGCACAGCAAACTCCTTGGCACAAAAAGAGGTGCTGCTTTCATTTCAAATTTTGAAATTTTTGGGCCCTTTGCAAAAGATCTGAGCAGTGATCAGTTTTGCAATACTCCTCTATCCTAAGTGTAACTTACAGGATTGGAGAAGAAAAGTTATAGTACAGTACTTAATTAAGATTTTATGCTCAAAACTCTGATGCGAAAAAAAGTCAATTTGGAGCAACTATAGAATAAACCAATAGGAGGCCCATTTCCAATCTGTGGATACAGATTTGCAGTGGCTCAGAACTAGCTACACAGAGTGTTTCAAATTTATTCCCTTCCATTGGGGAGGGGGGGGGGGAGTGGAAGAACAACTACCTGTGAAGATATACAGTATTCAAAGGTCTTTCTTAATGCTTGAAGAAAGTCAAAGTCCAACAAATTTGTTTCAGTCTTAAAGGTGCTAAAATAGCTTTGCTAGGTCAAGGTATCCATTTCTAGCTGGATACCTAAACCTAGTACAAGTCAAGTCACTGTCCTATATACATTTCTTGCTTGATTCCTACTGTCAGGCACGTAGCCAAAAATTTGCCAAGGAGGGTGGGGGGGAGTGAAGCTCATAGGCAAACTACGCGTAGCGCCACCACAGGTTGGCGTGAAGCATTCTAGAAGATTTGGCCAAAAATACGTACCTCCCAGATCGTTGGAAATGGCATCTAAACATTTATTTTGAGTTACTAGCAACATCATAAAAAAAATCATTAACAAATTTACAAAAACATACTGTATGCTCATGGGGTTGGGGCAGCTGCTCTCCTTGGCTACACGCCTGCCTGATATTCAATTTAGATGAATATCAGTCATAGTCGAAGTGGCTGCCTGACTACTGCAGGTAAGGTAGCTTTGGGTTTGGGCCAGACAGTTGACAGACTTTGTTATAGTTTTCAATAGATGCATGACACTTAGAATACTAACCCTGATATACAGACACAACTATACTTACGTTCCCCTGATACATACTGGATCTACACTGCATATGTATACAGAGGTAGAAGAGCCAGGATTGAATAAGAATAAAAAGTCCCTGCACAAATAAATTTACACTGTACAGGGATATCAATGCCATTCTCAATTTTCAGTCAATATAGGGTGACCCACATGTCAGTCAAATTACAAATTGTGCATCAATTTTGAGACAGATGTAAGTCATTTTACATTAAGTAGTCAGTCACAGAAGTGACTAGAGGGTACATCATTGTATAAGTTTTGTTAGCACTGTTGTGGATATGACTGACCATGTCCAGGGTTAGTGGGGTGTGTCACTCAGATGATAAGAGCACAACATAGACCGACAGCCAATTGTTCATTTGGCTGGCCCTTATCAAGCTTTTTTAAGCCCCAATAATGTGCATAACTTTTTACTTCAAGTACAGTCACAGTATAATGAATGATCATTGTAAAGCAGGCCAATATCGTTTTGTTTGGTGTGTGAATGATGACATCTCGGCGTAATTTCGGCATCAGTTTACATGGAGTGCACCCTGAGCTAGGCCTACGCAAAATTCAGTTACTTTCCGTCCCTAAAATTTTTTTTCTGCCCCTGGTTTTGGCGGGCAGAAAACAATATTTTGGGGGGAGGAAAACACCGGTTTGGGGGCGAAAACGTAACGGCATAGAAATGCAATACCTGCATTGAGTTGAAGGTCACTTTTCAGCACAGAACCATCTCTTCAGTTTAGTTAATATCAATACATTGATGTCTTTTACACAACAATCTGTGGTCAGTTAATATGTTGAATCTCTAACTGTGGTGTGGAGTACGCAAATACGCTACAAAGTATACACACAGCGCCTACACATATACAGTACCATATCTAGTGCTGTAAATAAATTCTTTACAATTTTCAATACTACAGCAGTTTAAAACAGCTAGAATTACAATCTATGTCTGTCTGCGTTCTCCTCTACGTGATTTCAAAAAAGGTCCTACAATTTCATCATCCTCTTAGTCTCAGTCTCCTGAATGAACAGAAAGTACCTGTAGATCAACACTTGTAAGTTAATCTCTAATTTCGAAAAGTATTTTCCGCTCCACTAATTTTAGGGTGGAAACTCAGGGGATGGAAACTCAGTGGCGGAGGAAAACTACTGATGGTGGAAGTTACAGTACAACTACCTGGCTTACGCTAGAATCCAAGATTACACAGTTTGTTAACTGCGTGCAGGAAATTAATTGTTAAGTTGGAAATATGTGCGCTGACGAACGCTTTGCCCCACAGCAGTGGGTTGCAGAGGCCAACTTAAGGGCCCTCATGGGGTGCAGGGGTGAATGAAAACCCCACTGGGGGTCCAGGATATATCTGCCACGACAAGATGATGATTATTTGATCTTTCTGAATTGTGTACTAGACTAAAGCTTAAAGGGAGAATGCAGTCACCCCAATAAAGAATTGTATAGTAGACTATCCTATTTCCTGAATGGCTCTTGAGAATCATTGACAGTATTTTCCTCACTCAATTGGAAAAATTTACAGGGACGGCAACTGCTTGGTTTACTTGAATATGCAATATTTATGTCCTAAAAGTTATGAAAGATACTTGGAAGAGAAATAAGAAGGAAATTTGTGACATTTAGCTTATTGCTTCAAATTAAGTTTGGGGCAACTGCCTTTGACATTTCATTTTTGAGTGAGTCTTGAGCGTCAGGATTTGCTTGCACCGAGCTGATCTTTTGCTCCATTCGTTGCTGGCCCCCACACACCGATTATGAACCACACTGGATTATGGCGCGCTGATTCATCCTTAAATCGGTAATAAAATTGAAAATGCGCGTGGAAGAAGTTCCGCGACTGACAAACTATGCAATCCTGACCTAATCTAATGTTGGGAATCCTGATGGGAAGTGGGCCCTAGGCCTACCTGTAGGATAGGCCTAATTATGGGTCTAGTCTATTCCAATGGTTTGGCATGCTCTCAATTCTAGTCCCCAGTAAAGGAACCTGTATAGCCGGTCGCCGATAGCTCCCTATACACGGTCTCTACACCGACTCATTGAAAACCTGGGAGTCTTCCACCAGCACAGTCCTGGTCGAAATGATTTTCTTCTTATATACAGTAGCAAACCTAGGAACCTAAAGTCTGGATTACTAAGATTTCTTTCCTTTCTAAATCTCTACACTAATATTGCAATTGTTATTTGTCACTTTAAACTTCTGAAAAATTCCGTAAATTTGAAATAAAATCATCAACTTGAGACTTTGTAAAATTTACTGCAGCGTTCGAAAAATCATTGTTGACATAAACAATTGCGTGTGTGTATACACTGTGACATCCACACACAACATTTTTTATTACTGTAGTTCCTACAGAGATTACACTTTGCAAAACTGCCCTGCAAACATTCTATACTGACGAAACGATGTAGCTTATAGCATACTGATGTAAACAAAGTTCCACGAAGTTGCGCACAGTAAATTTTAACGGCACACAAAAGATGCTGATTTCATTCATATTTTTGACACTGACACACACACGCAAATTCTCAGTGATCAAAAACAGCTCTGCAATAATCCTTTTTTTTTTTTTGGGTAAGATCTGGAGAAGAAAAATTCATGGGCAGTGAATTAAGATTTTACTTTCAAAATTTGCTGTGAGAAGAATGACAATTTTCAACCATCACATAGCTTGGACAGGCCGATCACCCCAGTATTTCCATAGGTTGGTGTAAGGTCTGTGACATGCCACTAAGGAGAACAGAAAATGTCACCCTATGTTAAACGGGGGTTTGTCAGGGCGGGAGGTTCCACCTTGGTTCGACTGCGTGGGGTTCTGTTAGGGGTAAGGTTAGGGTAGGAATTGCCTAGGCCTAGGCCTTAACGTTCTGTTTAGGGGTTAGGCCTTAGGTTAGGGTTAGGCCTAAGTGGCCCTCTAAAACAAGCAATCTCGAATCACAAACAAAAAAAAAAGGATATCATACGAATGAGTACTATTTAACCGTATTTTGGGAGGTCAAGGGATGACTTTCTCTCCCTAGCCTCATGTAACTGGACTGTGTAGGCTGAGCAGTAAGTGACGAACGACCACAGTACTTTTACCGAGACTAGGCCTAGCTCAATTCCAACAATCATAGGCCTTAGGATGGCCCCCCCAATTACCCTTGCTGTTTCCATAGGTGGTAGTAAGCGGATGTGTTATAGCCTGGGCCTAACGTTTACCGTCGTTAGGCCAAGTCCAAGTTACTAAGCCTACCTAGGCTCTCTTTGTGCGCAAAGACTTGGTGTGAGTGCCCTCACTGGGGCCGGTGGGCTAACGTGAACTAGCGTAAGGGCTAATGCTAGGCTAAGTGTCAACCACACAAACCATGTTTTAAATACCAACAAAACAATGCTTACTTTTGTAATATCTGTAGTGATACTTATTCAATCTTTCCTGGTCCTTCACTGAAAGACAATTTAGAAGGCCGTCCATTAAATTAAATTTTGGAAGGGCATGGGCCTAGCCTGAACCACTCTTTGAGTACTGCCTACTGCAGCTGAATGAATACCTCGTCTGAGTCTCCAAAACAAATCGTAGAAGCTCTGAAAATTCTTCCTGGATTGTCAGCAATTTGTTCAAAGAAACAACTGTGGTTTTCATTCCGCGAATCTTCGGGAATGTAATGAACAAGAGATCTCCCATATCTTTGCCCGGGTCTGCGGGAAAACACAGTCGCGCCATTGTTACTGCGTTTCAATTCGTACAATCTTTATTGCACTCTTCAATTCAGTGTTTTTACGTTACTAAATATAAACATGCACACGGTATTCATAGTTGAGTATGGTAAGTATGCCACAGGACAGACAGCTACATCACGGATTTCATACCAGTGTGCTACATACACCACTACAAATCATGTATACACAACGTTCAGTGTGTGCAGCATTGGCATTTATCGGGTTGTGCATTGCAGATCAAGTACGTGAATGGCTTAGCGCGCGTAAAAAATTATGTCTCCTGCGGAAAAATACCCGCCATATTTTGGGATCAAATGACTTGAGCAAAAAACTTCATCACCCCCCCCCCCCCCTCCCAAAAAGGTCTACTTGCGGTTTTATGTAGTCTGTTCTTAACACTCTAATCAAAAATCAGGAGGAAATATTTCGAAAAAACCTTAAAAAAATAGGACCCGAAAAATGTCATGAAAAACGCATTGTTGAAAATTTTTAGAATACAAACAGCGTTTTTGTTCAAACGGAAGTTATGAAATTTTTTAAAACCGAGGGTTAGGGAAAGTTGGGGGATGAAAGAAATTTAAATTTTTAAAGTTGGTTCTGACTTTTTTGGGAAAGCTTTATTAAGGGTTTATTTGGGGTTGGGTTTAAATTTTAATTAAATGGGAGGGCTTAATTTTTGTGGGGGAAAGTATCCCCGGGATTTACGAATTAAAAAAATAAAACACAAAAAGGATAGTTGGGGAATAATTTCTTCAAATTTTTTGAATTTTTTTTTTAAAATTGAATAATGAGGTAGGGCAGTTCGGGGAAACTAAATAAGCCGATAAAATAGCTCACAGTCAAATGGAAACCAAACCCAAAATTACAAGGCCTATTCCCCCAATTTAAAATTATTTTCATGTAATTTAAATTCTTTTCCCAATAATTGGAAAGGTCTTACTCCTTTTTAGGACCCTTTGAATTTTTTTCGATTTAAACCTTTTAAGGGGAAGTCCATGGGCAACTCCAACAAATCCCGGGGCTTGTTTGGTTTTTTTCAACCAGCAAAAAACATGCAAACGAAGTAAAAAAACAATAAATTTACATATTTAATTCCCAAAACCTAAAATTTTGGTTCAAAAAGTTTGTTTAATTTCAAGTTTTCCGTATTTTTCAGTTTTTTGAAAAATTTCAGGTTTTTAAAGGGATACTTTTTTAGTGTATAAAAGAGGAAGGCCTGTTCCATGAACTTGGAAACGTTATCAAAGGGGGCCCTCAAAAAAG